>VYZS01054664.1:4250-20262 GCA_013400695.1 Neodrepanis coruscans
GAAATGGCATTAGAAGAACAGGAAATAATTTAAAAATAAAAATAATTATCAGCCATGTCTAAACACATGCTTTGGGGAGGTTTAAAGATATTAATAGACAGGTTACATTTAACCCCTAAAGTCCATGAACCAATGTTGAATACTAATCTTGAACACTAATGTTGAACATCAACATCACAAGGTGGCTACACAAGTGATGGTCTGGCAAGGTCATCAGAGGAAAGCCCAAGCAGACACACACAAATCCTTACTGAAAGATCCTCCTCCATGGTTTCTGTCTTATGCCATTTTCCTACAGAGGCATAAAAATCTTCATAAAGATCTTCACTGTGGCTTCCCATGGCCTCCCAGCCACCTCTTCAATTGACACAATCTCCCATACCCAGCTCTGTTTCTAATGACATCTGTGATCTTTAACTTAGGAAAGAAAAACATGAGCTAAGGGTAACCCAATATTCATGAGTAGCAGACCAAGTTCCATCCTGACAATTTCTTGCGTTAAAGAACCAAAGAAAAATGTTTCTGGAAAAGTCTAAACAAGACTGGTTTCCTTTACCAGAAAAGGAGGATTGCATGAAAGCCATCATATTTTACTTGCCCTTTAAGTACCAAAGAGTAGCAGTGTTTAGGATGCTTTTCCCTTTCTTTCTCCTCCTTTTTCTCCCCAGTTCACACTTTAAAATGAATATGTTCTTGCATGCCTGTTAAGAGAACTGAGCAGGCAATGTCTCAGAGTTCAATCGTTCAGCACAGGTCACATCTCCTATGGTCGAATAGTTCCAATCTAATGCTTAAATCAGAACAGACCACAGGCTTCCAGAAGATATTTCTCTTGTTCATTTATGCCTTCCTCAAAGAAAAGTTTCACTTGATAAAACTTGTTTTTCAGACAACTTGGTAACATTCAGACCAAATTCTAACAGCAGTAGCTCTTAAACTGTGGCCTATAAAATTCAACAGAGAATCACATATTTTGTTATTGCACTGCCCAGAGGAAAGAGCCTAAAATAACCACTAAAACCCCCAAAAAGCTACAGGATAAAAATAACAAGGAAAACTAGCAGTGTATTGGGCCATATTACCAGAAGTGTAGGTAGGAGGTCAAGGGAAATGATTAATCCCATTCACTTGGCACTCACTCCACCACAGTCTTGCGCCTGGTTGTGGTTCTCAATACAGAACATTCCCACTACAGGCATTGATCAACTGGCAGGACCAGGAGCATGACAGTGACTGTCTGACCTGACTCAAGGAAACAGCACTTTCTCCATCAAGACAGGTGAGCATTGAAACAGGGACCTGGAGGGGCTGTCAGACCTCTGTCCTCAGGAGTTTGCAAGGCTGACCAGACAAATCCCTAAGCAAGTGCCAACTCTGCTCCAAGCAGGAAGTTGCACGAGCTGACTTCCCAAGGCTTACCTGAACAATTCTATTAATCTTCAGAAAAAAGGTGGAAAGCAACTTCAAAATATCATACATAATTTTTTTCCCATAGATCATAACATCAGAAGGGAGTACAGTGATAAAGAAGCTGTCTTCCTAACTAATACAAAACACAACACTTCAGTTTTTCCACAACATTCCGTAAGATTTTAATCATGCTTATAGCTCTTCACTGAAACTGTCCTAGTTTTTCAGAACCCATCTTCAGGACTTAGAGTGAAAATATAGAAAATAAAAAACAGATTAAAATTTTCCTATTCTTTGTTTAACCAATCTTATTTTGAAGTCTAAGAAATCACTAAGTGCCACTCTCAGACTTTGAACGCATTTGCCTGTGAGCAACATACTTATATTTTCCTGTAAGTGCCATAAACTGCGGAAAACATATTTGATTGAGGCCAAAGTCCAAGTTCCCTTACACGTGAGTAAAACATCCTATTCATTCCAACAGAAGCAGCAACTGTCCAAATCTGCATGCCAACACATTGTTTGTGGAACGCTTTGCTCAAGGATGTTTTCTTTTCTAGTTTTGACATGCTATAAAATTCAAAGAATAACTTCAGTTTCACAACCAGCATAAGCTTTTCTTCACATAACAGCAAGTCATACAATATACCAATTTTTAATTAAAACCCAGATTGGTTTTTACTACAAAACTCACTGCCAGTTCTCTCTCCTTATTTATGGTTTTCCTTCAATGTATTTATGGTTTTCCTTAAATACAGAGTTGTTGCTAAGCTAAAAAGCAACAGCACCAAAAGCACACAAGAAAACCCCAACCAACCTTGCCTGAAGGTAGGATGAATCCTTAGAACGTATTTATGCTCATGGCAACTTTACCATAAATTAATTACTGCAATCATAGCAGCTCACAAAGAAAATTTCCAACAGAAAGCAAACACCTCCTCTTTCTCTAAACAGCACACAAGAGAGGCGTGACTTTTCATTTTTAAGCTATTTCTTCCTCAATATTCATTCCTCATTTTGAATATTTCTTTCTTTCATCTGTTTTGCCTTGCCCTGCCCACCCTATATATCCAATAACAGCACTCCAGTTCCTGTAATTTCCTCATCAAGAACTTTTTTGGTGATACAAAGTTAAAAAAAATGGTTTCTGTATTGCCTTGTTTCATTAACCCAAAAACCTTTCCAAGTAGACATCCTAAAATCTAAGCATCATTCACTGTAATTAATTAGACATATTTCAACTACTGTTACTGTGCTTTTTTATCAGTATTGTGTTTTTTATAATTTTTTTTTTGCCTTACTCAAAACTAAAGGGGAAATAAGCTCACAAGTCAGAAATAACAGGAAATAGCTACAGCCAGATGAAAACCACTGCGGACAAAATTCACATGAACTGACAGAACAGGCACCTCCTTGAGCGAGACCTGCCCTTGGTGTGAGCCTGTGAATTCAGGCCACAGGCAGAGGTGCAGCCTGGGGCAGGGACACCCAGCCCCCATTCCCTGTAACCACCAGCAGAGGTGGGCAGAAGGAGACTGAAGATAAATAAAGGGAGCACATTAAAAATCTTTATGCATGCAATTAGGAGAGCGTGTTCTCTGATGAAACAGCTAATTGATGGCTTAGGTTTCTCCACATATGTAATAAATTTAAACCACTGGGGGAGCAAACTCCCACAAAATAAAATACCCAACTCTCCGCTAAGACAAGAACAGTTTTAGCTTTGCTATAAAGCTTTCTAACTTCATCTCCAGTCCAAAGCATCATGTTCCTACAATTTGATTTCCAAAAATTCTTAGTGTTCTCAAACCAACAAGATTGATCAGAGAATAAACAAGTATTAGAATGAAACAAGTCAAACTTACCTTTCCTCGAGACCCATACAAAAAATTCCAAACTCTGCGAGACTTCTATAAAAATGATTTTTTCATAAACTCATTATGTTAGTTTCCTACAAAATCAAGTTTAAATTTTATATGAATGCCACTGGTCATTGAATCTACTGCACATTCTGACAGTTCTCTGTATTTTACATGACAAATCTTTTTTTGGATTCTTTACAAGTCGAAGAAATCACAAATAAAACTACTTTCTTAACAATCACTGGAATGTTAAAAAAAAAAGAGCACATAACTTATGCTGTACTGACTTGTTACAGCAAAACAGTAATTTTAATAGTAAATATTTTCATATATTAGTGTATATATTATAGATAAAAATNCTGAACATAAACTAAGAAGCTACCATAATAGTTTGTAACGGCTCCCCAGACACGACTTGTGGTCTGCGAAAACAGGAAGAATTCCTCCCCTCAGCTTCAAACCCCCCCACTGTAAAACACACTACTTTATAACCTGGAGAATTAAATCAAACACACAAATCACAGGCTTCCCCTAAAAAAAAAGAGGTTTAAATGAAGAGGTAAGAAGTAGGTTTTTCCTGCTTTACAGCAGCTTGACACCACAAGCGAACCAACTATAGATCTGGAGCTGTGATTGCATCCCTGTAATAACACAAGCACCACAGATTATGTTTAGGGTCTCGTTAATCTCTCACACCCACCAATTTCCTACTGACAGCTGGAGGTCAGCAGCAAAGTCCTGGTGCAAAAGTTCACGTAAAATCAGCAGGAACAGATAAGCTTTCAAAATAATGCTGAAAATTATGAAAACAGACCTGAGCAGTGGGTTTTTCAAAAAAGAACATGATAATGTTTTGATCTTAGTAAATAGCGCAGCAAGTCTTTCTCACAAAGATAATGTTCAGGCACAGAACTTCATTTCAAAAATATACAGTTTAAGGACTCACAACCCATTGCTTTTATAAAGCAATTTCGTATTTCAAAATTTTGGGTTCCTTAAAGTAGGAAACAGTTACTTTAGAGGTTGGGGAAATTGAAATTGCTCAAAATTTCGAATCAGTAATCCTTGTTCGGAGCAGATTACATGTTAAGTAAAATGGTTTCATGAAAATACTAAGAATTTTGTTGTTCTTAAAAGGAAATAAAATAAACATGTTCTATGATTTGAACACATGCCAAAGAAAGGGTATGAGAAAACTGCAAAAGGAGAGAAGCCAAAAAGAAAATATATCTACAGTAATACATTCCAATTAAATTAGTACCAATAACTCTTACAGACTTTTCAGCTAGTGCAACACAAGATAACATCTACAGTTTAAGTTTTTCTAAATTGCTTTATACTCTATTTTACATGGATTTTCTTTCAACTTTCCCTCCCTCTTCCTCCTATCCTAGTTCCTCTACAGTATCTACAGAGCCAAAATAAAGGCTGACCTACAGAGGGGGAAAAAACCTCTTAATTAAAAGTGTGATTTAACCTCACAAGATTCCATGAAGAGATATGAAGATTCCAAAAACCTTATTAGTTTCATAAAAGGAGTGACTATGAGATAACAGAAGAATAACAAATTAATCAAGCCTCAGGAAAAGAAATGAAAATTTCCACAGATTTTTTAAATCACTCACATTCTTGGTACAGAAGGTCTATCCAGTGTTAAGTAAGGCCCCAAGTAACAACTTCTTTGGACTGTTGATAATAACACAGAATTGTTTTTAATCAGCTCACTCAATCACAAAGAAAACACTCAGTTCTTTATGGGCACCTTCTCAGTTGATACAACACAGAGTGCTGCTCAGCCACTCTGTCTGGAAGGTACAAGCACAAGGCACAAAAGCAAACACTCTTTACGAGCAAAACTGCTTTGGGGATCCTCAGCAGCAGTGGGTCATGGTTTATACATATCTTCTTGGCAGTCACTACCACTTCAGAGAAAAAAGAGGACATTATGGACAGAACTGTTAATAAAAATTAGGAAGAAGAAAACAAGGCATGGAAAACTTTCAGGGTTGCATATATGAACAATATCCACTGACCTTGGACATATTTTTCAGTGTATTTGCAGAGTGAGAAGGACAAGAAGGAGAAAAAATTTTCACACAAGATTAATTACTATTCTGGTTGATAGCTTGGGACTGTCCCAATTCCCAATAGTGGAAATTCATCCAGTATTTAACCTGTTCTCCTCCACCTCTGCCCTTCTCAGGTTAAGAGCCATTCAGCCACTTCTTACCTGCTTATCCCAAACCCAGCAGCTTATCCCAGCAGCATAGTGAGAAGTAGCTACAGAGGCTTCCCAAGAAGCCCCTTGGAACAGCTGCCTTTCCCTCCCCAAATCATATTCTGTGACCAGTTGGAGACTGCCCATTCCACAACGTAAGTTTTTTGAAAACTACTCCAATCATCATTTTTTTCACCTATTTAAAAGACTTCCACAGAATTATATTTCTTTTTCTTAGTCTGTCACACTAGTAGCTATTGTATTGTTTGCATGTTTAGAGCTAATTTTCTCTTTAGACTCCTACATTTGTGAGTGGATTACACTGTTTACAGAGTACTTTAAGCAATATGCAAAAAAAGCTAAAGGGATAAATCAATCCAACTCAAACAGGGAACTACTGCACCTTTTCATATGGCATGACTATATGGTGAATGCCCCCGTATTCAGAAACAGCAGCCTAGCACTTCACAGAGAAGTAGGGTATGGAGTTAGACTTCTCAACATACAGTGACATTTGCTTTTTTTTTCCCCTCCCCTTCAGACCCCAGTGACAGCCTATTAAGTTATATTAAAAACAGGCTTTAAATCTAGTTAGGAACTATGAATTAATCACTCAGGAGGCAGACACATGCTATTAAGAGTGGGCCTACATCCATAATGGCCTGAAACACAAGGGGTCCCAAGAACAGCAGTGTCAGAAGTCAGTGTGAACTTTCTGTAGAAAGGCAGGCAAGCCATGCTACAAGTCTGACAGAGTCATTTCAACACATCCCTATTGACTGAGCAGCCATTTTCTGACAGGACATCAGTACTGGATGATGAACTGCGCCAGATAATACAGACAGAAATTAATGAGACATTTCACTTACCAAAGACAGAAATAAGCTACTCCCAAGTTAAGTTTGCACCTATTATTTTCTGACTCTAAGCTCAAACATCCAAATTGCCAACAGTTGACATCTGAACAATTTTGCTAGTTTTTCAGTCTACTGCTCACAAGTAGTGAGTAACAGACACTGAAGAGCTCAAAAGGAAAAAAAATACCACTGAAGAAGAAAGATGGAGTCCATATAAATTCCTTCATGTAGACAAAATTATGCTGTACTACCAGACAGTTCATATTGTTTCAGTCTTTCACCGAAGCAATGGCAGGTACTGCCCCAAATCCATGAGACCTGTTTTATGCTTGCCTTTAATGCCACGGACACCGCTGTTCCTGCTTCTCAGTCAGACCATCTTTAGGAGAAGGTTTTAACAGCACACACTTCATCAAGAAAGCTCCAATCTAGAGCAGAGGTCATCAGATTACAAGAAACACTGTGCACACATAGTGTTTTATTTCCTTACCAAAGGAAATAAAAACAAGCCAATTTTTGTCCCAGGATATGGAGAGGAGAGGGCAGGAAAGGGAAGCAAGATGTTTGACCGAAGTACACTGCTATAATCTTTACCACAGAAGAGCTTTCTGTGATTAAATATAGCAAGTCATTACTGTTCTAATTTTCTACCTTCACACTTCTCCTCTTGCAGGAGCAAACAACAACATTAGTTCCTTGGGAGAGATGAGACTACAGAAAAGAGTCATTTATGGAGGGTTTATAGGTGTGGCTTGCACGGAAACAAATGTTTAAGCTATTCTCATCTGTAGTATTTAGAAACAACATCCTACAAGCAGACCTGAGAACATAGCACAAAAAATTCCATGCTAGGCATGGATGTTATCTTGCCAGGTAAATGTCAGCCCTAGAGCCAGCTCACCTAAGCAGCATCTGAATTTTATTCTGCACTAGCAAAGTATTTATTCTTCCCCCTCCGGGAGCCGCATGTTACACGCAGCCATTCAGATACAGAAGATGTATTAAGTGTTTGCTTAAGCCATGGAAGTCCAAATGAGTGTGTCCTGGATGGCAGCGCCAAGCAGACAGAACAGAGTAATTAATCCACTGTTTGTCCCATTTGAATTTGAATTCAAGTCAGGCTCTCAGAAGAGTCCAACGTTCAGCAGTCAGAATGCTGTTAACATTTTATCTGTCAGCATTTCAACAGTACTGCAAGTTTTACAGGGGGGGTTTTGTGGGTTTTTTTAGGATCAACAATGAAAAACAAAATACAAAATTATGGTAATACGCACATGACTAAAACAGTTTTACTTAAGTTTTCAGCCTACAAAAGTGAGCATTTCAGAAACAGATTTGCCAAAACTGGTCCTTAAAATAATATAAATAATATAAAAATATTAGCCTCTAACTATAATCAAGTCTCAATTACTCCAGGAGCAGCACAGGAAGAGAGGAAGGTTATCTGCACAGTCACCTGGCATTTCAGAGCTTGTCACTTGACCTTAGCACCGCCCTTTGCCGATCCAAGCTGCCCCATGTGCACTGATGCAGCAGTCCAGAGTTTAAGGGGTGCTGCTGAAATGTCTTTATATTATTATTCATGAAGTAACCACATGCCTAAGCCAGTAAATCCTTCTGAAACTCAGGGATCTGGAGACCCTGGAATGCAAACAAACAGTCCTACATGATCCAGCTCAGTCCTGACTCTAACAACACAAAGAGAAAATAACCCCAGTCTCTAGAGACCCACCCAGATGCTGCAACACATTCTCCAGAATCACAGGTATACATTTCACATGGAATCTTCCAGTATTCTTATTCTGTCTGCCTGTGTTATCCCAGGAAATGGACTGTGAACTGTAAAGCTGTAGTTGTTCTCCTGCTCTTTATCTTGTGCAACACTTCAAGGACCACACAAGCAAGCTGAACCAATTTTTTCTAACATTCAAACACTGCAGCCTGAAAATTTCTTAAACTTGGTTGCTGAATACTTCTGCAAACACATTAGAGGTTTTCAGAATCCTGATTAGTTGATAAACTGGACTGATTGACTACAAATGTAAAGAACTGTAATCACTGACTGCCAAGAAACCTTCTTGCTTTGTTCACAACTACAGAATTCATCTTGCCAAACTTTTGCCATCTCAAGTGGATGAAACCTACCTTAAAACAGTTATGCAGGCTGTGAGACACTGAATGACAAATCACTCAACTGACTGGAAAAAGATGACTGGTATGAAATAGAAGTACACATTTCAGATAGTTATGAAAGTCCAAGCATTGACTGTAACCACTTGTAAAAAGGCATCCAAAATTATAAGGATTATACCTGTATCTTAAGTGCATATACAGAATCACAAGGAGTGAAGGGCATAGAGCGAAGAGAACCAGTGGAGATTAACTACAGGTATAATTAAGAACACTGTATGGGAAAGAAGATCTTTCTCACATAATAAACAAAATAGCTTCCACAGTACATTTAAATGAAGCAAATTTAACTCTGCAGCTATTTTTACAAATGGAGCAGAGCTTATTCCTTGCCAGTAACACAGCATCTTTTTATGATCCACAGAGGACACCCTTCTCCTTTACAAAGGACAGCTTCACAAAATGGCTACAACTTAAATGACAGTCTTCCCTTCATCCTGTAGGTAGGTAACCTTGTCACAGAAGAGTATCAAATAAGTTAAACAACACTTTCCCTTTGTGAACCTGCGTTAACTGTGCCTGATGATCAAGCTGCTCCTTTAAAAGTCTTCAGAATTTTCACAGGAACTGAGGTTAGACAATAGGTCTGTAGCTTCCTGGGTCCTCCCTCAGACCCTTCCTGTACATTGGGGTAACATCAAGAGGGGTCCTGTCGCCAGTAATGTCATAATACCAGTTTCAACTCTAATTCAGCTGTGGCCCTTTTATGTCTTCTCCCTGCAGCTGCAAAACACAGCTCTGTACTTCTCCTGTGAACCTGACCTTGCTTCCGGAGATCATGCAGTTTGTTCCTCTTCCTCTTGAAAAAACTCCTCCCACAAGGAGTTTGCCGCTCACCCAACCTGGTCTTCTGGCCCACCTGCTTGACTTAGAACACACTGCAAGTGCCTGTTCTTGTTTTTTTAAAAACTGGCTTTATTAATACTGAATTACAGAATCACAGAATTAACTAGGTTGGAAAAAACCTTTGAGACAATCAAGTCCAACCTATGACCAAACACCATCTCATCAACTAAACCATGGCACTAAGTGTCCCATCCAGTCTTTCTTTAAACACTTCCAGGGACACTGACTCCATCACCTCCCTAGGCGGCCCATTCCAATGGCAAACTGCAAAAACAGTTAAACAACTCTGGGAACTTTTTCTAGAATTAAAAGATAATGCTATAATAGTAAGTGAAAAACAGAAAATTCTTTGAATATATCAATGAAGATACGATTGCCAGGGATATACCCTACAAAAGATCATCAACCCTTCTAGTGTAGAATACCAGGTTATTGCGGGTTTTCAATGAAAAACCCCCCTAAGAGCTGTCCATCCTGAGCTACCTGCCATTCACAATTTTGCTACTATCACAGCGTCTTCCAGATTGATTCCTGCAGTCCAAGGCAACCTTGAATGATCAGTTTTCCCTTCTTATGATAACCGCTAAAGCCTTTTGTTTTCGTGGAAGTGTCCCTGACCATGGCAGGGGGGTTGAAACTAGATGATCTTGAAGGTTCCTTCCAAACCAAACCATTCTGTGACATGATTCTGTAACTACAGCACAGTAGAGGCCTCTGACCATGCAGCAAAACAAATGTTAATGTGCTCTTCCTACAAAAACAAAGATCCCTCAAACACTGGCTCTCACCAAAGCAGTTGCTAAAATACAATAGAATTTAACATATTTTGGTTTAGAAACAAAAAGCCTTCCCAGTAACTAAAGCCTTCCTTGGCTCTGTATTTCACAGTAATTATCACACTAGAGGAATACAACTCCAAAATAATTTGTCTTCCTGCTAGCTCACCTTACCAGATTACACCACAAAACATGTCAGTGATCCAAACTGGAGGATTTTTCCAGTACAACACAAAAAAGCATCCCTCAATGTAGCCTGCTTTCTCAATTTCTCACCTACAGCAACCAATATGAAAGTTTGCAAAACCACTTGCTTGTGTTAGTTTGGCTATTTGTTTTGATCACCCACACCCCACACCCCCCACTGGTGATTCATCTCTTTCCATAAAATGCAACATCAAACTGAATAACCATAAAACATTTTTGAAAAGTAATTGTCACCCCAAGTCTAAAGACACCATACTACTGCAGAAAAACATACGCCAACAAATTTGTATTTGAATGAACCAACTTATAAAAAATGATGTATTTCTTTGCACCATTTACTGTTTACCATTATTGTGCTGCCACATTGCTCCTTTATAATGCATTTAGACATTTATGGGAAGCAAACAATCCTAAAAGCACTGAACTCTTCATCAGCACATAGAGTCTAAAAATTCCACACACACAAAAAAAAAAATTACACAAATATTTCTGCCATTTTTCTAACTAACACAGAGTAATACTTTTGTTTCCAAGAAGACTAAATATATGTGTGCATACATACAGATTTTCTCTACAATATGAACTGTTGAGCTGTACCACTTTTTAAATGCACATGCTTTAAATATTTTTGTAAGAGTCTAGTATACCTTTTTTTAATGAAAAACACAAAGTTTTCAAAAAACATACTGCAAATAATTGCCCAGAGCAAGATTTTACAACAAATTATAAAAGCCCTAAATCTCAAGTTTTATAATACCATCAGTGACAGAGTCTCAACTGTAGCGACGAGACAGGCGCCGCTATAACATTAACAGCAGAACGTAAACACTAATGCAGCCCAAGGGGGGGAAGGGGGCAACCCCAGAAGGGTCCCTTCACAACTGCCACAGAAACTCCAGATGGCTGTAGCTGAACTTTCTCTGGCTTAATAACTTACAAAAGTCAGGGAGAGAAAAAAAGGTTAGCCAGGCAGCCAGACAAATCATTTCATTAAACCTGGAACTATGTCCCCTCTTAAAGCTTTACAGTTCTTGAAAGTCGTTAATACATGGTCTCTTGAGCAACAGTCCAATAAAATGAAATTTGCCATTTAGCTGTTTTGAAATATCAGCACATTCACAAAACACTTAAGAGAACATAATTCTTTTCCTAGAGAGTAATCACAGAGGTCTTAAATACAGGCTGTCCACTGAACTATGAGATTTCTTCGTCTTAGAAATCAGCAAGGTACAACTGATCTCATCAGATTTCCAGTAGAAGGCTGGCTTCAGCCAAGTCTCAAATCACATTTCAACAGCTTCATTCACAACAATTTTAACAAGTATATTCAGTTACTTCCTTGCTTTCTAACACCCGCAGTACTTCTACAACAAGGTTGTGCCATGTCTTTCAGTCCAAGCCACGTATCTCCTCCTTACTATATGCTAAATTCTTGTGATGACATTTTATAGATGTTAAAACAACAGGAGACTGTACCTTTGAATTATAAAACAGAGGCCAAAAGACGCAAAGAATTTTTTTTTTTTAAATTACACATAAAATTACTTATCAGCAGCTGGAAATAACACCTCTATGAGTTAGCAAAGATTGTACAGTTAAAAAACTTCATGCAAACGTTAATAATGTCATGATTTCCTAAGGAAATTTAATGCAATTAATGTAACTGAATCATATCTCTATTTTTGAGGAGACACTAACACAGCTTTTAATATCTATCACTACAAAACTGAATTCTGTGACAAAACAATCACAATTTTTCCTTAACAGATGATGTAAAAAAGATCAAACTGTAAAAAACATTATCACAGAATATGCTGAGTTGGAAGGGATCCACAGGGATCATCAAGTTCAACCCTTACCTCTGCTCAGGACCATCCCAAAACCATATGCCTGAGATTAACATCGAAACGCTTCTTGATCTCTGTCAGGCTTGGTGCTGTGACCACTTCCCTGGGGAGCCTGTTCCAGTGCCCAACCACCCTCTGGGTGAACAACCTTTTTCTAATATCCAACCTAAACTTCCCCTGACACAACTTGAGCCCATTCCCCGGGGTCCTGTCACTGGTCCCCACAGAGAAGAGATCAGTGCCTGCCCTTCCTCTTCCCCTCACAAGGAAGTTGTCACTTTGGGAGACCAAATAAGGTCTCCCCTCAGTCTCCTCTTCTCCAGGCTGAATAGACCAAGTACCCTCAGCCACTCCTTATACAGCTTCCCCTCAAGCCATTCACCTTCTGCCCTCTCCTTTGGACACTTAATGTCTTTCTTATATTGTGGCATCCAAAACTATCACAAGAATTATTCAAGGTGAGGCCACACCAGTGCAGAGCAGAGCAGGACAATCCCTTCCCTTGGCCAGCTGGTAATGCTTTGCCTGATGCTCCTCAGGACAGGGCTGGCTCTCCTGGGCTGCCAGGGCACTGCTGACTCATATTCAACTTGCCATCAACCCCCAGGTCCCTTTCCATGGCACTGCTTTCCAACATCTCGTTCCCCAGTCTATACAAACATCCAGGGTTGCGCCCTGTCCCAAGTACAGGATCTGGTACTTCCCCCTGCAGAACTTCATATGGTTGGTGATTGTCCAGCCCCGTAATTTGTTGAGGCCTCTCTGCAGGGCCTCCCTTCCTTCAACGGAGCCAACAACTTCTTCCAGTTTTGTGCCATCTACACACTTGCTTAGTATCCCTCCAGTCCTGCATCCAAGTAATTTATGAAGACGTTGAAGAGCTGGGCCCGAGATGAAGCTCTGTGGAACCCCACCGGTGACAGGCTGTCAGTCTGGTGTTACCCCATTCACCCTCTCTGCTCAGCCTGTGAGCCAACTGCTCACCCAGCACAGGATGTTTATCCAGTCTGTGCTGGACATGTTGTTCAGAAGGATCTTGTGGGAGAAAGTATTGAAGCAGTATTGAAAGCTTTATAGAAATCCAAAAAACTCCATCAACTGCCTTCCCTAGATCAATTAGGTGCCTTGTCATAGAAGGAAATCAAAAGGTTTGATAAGTGTACTTGTGCAAGTGTATCTATCAGAAGCTTACTTATTATCATCTAGGCATAGTTATTATGTCATTATATATATATAGAATAACTAAAACATTATCAAATCAAATTAGGAAAATGCACATTCTAATGAACTGTATACATTCCTCCAGGAAAAGGGAGTACTTCTCTTATTTACAAGAACATTTTTCTTGCATGTGAAAATACATAGCAAACCGGTAACACAGTATTTTTTTCTTTATTTTTTCCATATCTCTGCCAGAGCCATAAATACAGAGAAGAAAAATAACAGAACAGGACTAATGCTCAAAGTGATTGTAAAGATCTGTACTGTATGAGATAAATTTCAGCTGATTTTGACTGTACTTCAACTCTGTGCCCTCTTCACACAGCTCAGAGCATCAAACATTTACCAGCTATGCAGGTAACAGATGTCAGACTGCCATTTATAAATCCTTCAGTGCCTAGTCAAGATGCTTCCTTCTAATCCTAACAGGAACCCACGCTGCTTGATAGCTCCAGAAAAACGCAAAAATTCTGAGTTCCTTCTCAGAAGGAGGAACAAAGGGGAGTAAGGTTGAAAAGGCATAGAACATGAATCTGCACATTGCAAACACAATCTCCATGTTTATGTAACTACACCCAATTCTTATCCAAGAAATAATTTTTATCCAAACATTACTTAATCATAATAATGTGACCAGCTCTCTTCTGATAATCTCACAGAACATTTATAGACACAGATACAAAAAAGTTAGGAAGTGTTTTTATTCCTTGGCCCTTTCCACAGATCCTAATAAAAAACTTTTCACTGATAGGATAACCATATTTTATGGTTACCAAATAGAACACACATGGACATATTAATGTGCCATTTATATCTTTATAGAACTGTAGCAGCATAATATAATGCAGATCACTCCCTCCCTGAGTCTGTCTGACATTCCCATGCAATGTCATCTTCCCTCCTCATTACCACCGTCATGCAAATTTGCAATTACATATACAAACTATAATCAAACTAGTTCTGTAACACATTAAAAAACATGTTCCTCCTCAGGATTATAATGAACCTTGCAAAGTTATCCATTTCTTTTTCCTATTCTTCCATAAGAATTATAAAATGTACAAGGCTGGCACACATGAACAGCAACACTTGGAAGAAAATCTGATTTACAAGCCTGCTGTTCCCAAGTCCAGGACTGACAGGGATGCTGTGCAAGCAAATGCCAGTGAGGTACTTAAAATAGGGTACCCACTTGGGAAGAGATTAAGTGATTAAGTCCGATGTTGCTGCCAGCTGCTAGCAGCAATTTGAAGGGCTAGAAGTATGTTCATGAACTCAAATCAGGACTTTTTCCCACCTCCCTGATTTTTCACTACAATCTGTTCTAAGCCACTTAGAACATAACTGAAAATGTCCCTGTGTTTCTGTGTGAAACATTAGTTTCCTAAGGGACTACAAGTCTATTAAAATTTCATTTTGCCTGTTAGAGAAGCAAACAGATGTGAAATCAGAAAGTCATATTTCACTGTCAGCAGCAGGATTTTGCATGTTCTACATAGTTGCCATCTGAGAAAACACCAAACAACTTCATATTTTAAAAAAAACCTAAACTTTCAAATATATTTTGATGTCCTTTAACATTTTTTAATTAAGAACAATAGCCCCACATTTTCATATATGTGTTATACTGCAATACCAACATTACCTTTTTTCCCTTTAACTGATGCAATATAATGAAGTTTTTAGGCAAAATACCTTAAGTCACACAATATGGATTCTGACAGAAAGGAGAATAACCCTTCAGGAAACTAAGTATTCCAGCACTATTCATTATATACATGCTGTACCAATCTACTTCTTTCGTTTTCACATGCCTCCAATTTCAACTATATTTCCACAATCTCTCTTACACATCCTCAATCTTCAAAAACAATTGCTAATGCATTCTTACAAAAAGCCAGAACTTCAACATACCTAAAACCTGGCTTGGGATATTCTTACTCCATGACTGAAGTTCAAGAACAGGGCCTGACAGTGAGTCAACAACATGATGACAGATATTTGCCATTATTTTAAAATGACTGCTTAAAGAGACTTCAGATACTCATAGTAATCGAAAGTGCATTCAAAACATCTTTAGCATCTCTCTCATCACCTTTTAAAGGGTAACTCCTCACATTACCCTTCTGCCACCTTCTCTTCTTTGACTAAAACCTACTAATTAGATCACTAAGGCAACTGTGGTGGTTTTACCACAAATTCAGTGATTTTGGAGCAGAGACTCTGAGAGAAGTCACAAACACACCCCAAAAATGAAGAGAACACACAAAAAATCACAGTTTATTTTGCGCAAACACCAAAACCCGACAAATAAAGTGCAAAACAGACAAATAAATAAATTTTTTCCAGGGCCCGCGTTTGGGGTGAGGACGCTCTGGCGATAGTGCTTGTCTCTCTCTCCCTCGGAGCCCGGCTGAGGGACTCCACGGTATTTAGAAGGGAGCGCGTGGTCTCGAGGGCCCCTTAGCCTTGAACCTCTGCCCGGTTTCGACTGAGGAGAACAACTCAAGAAGATTACAAAACCGCGCCCCTCCCCCCTTTCCTCCCTTTTAGCCCGAGGAGAGATTTAGTGCTGAAA
>VYZS01054664.1:20877-38696 GCA_013400695.1 Neodrepanis coruscans
GCCCCGGAGCAGAAAGCAGTCGCCAGGGCCGCCAGTGCAAGGCAAAGTCGCCGTACCATGGCTTGATCGTTTTTAACTTTCATTTTTTAGCTCCACGACAGCAACTCATTCAATATTGAGTTAAAAAAGTATTATAACTTTCAGTATTGAGACAAGCCACCAACGTAAACTGAACTTCAAACAATAAAATCTTACAAACCAGGATTTCACCTGCCATCTTCTCACAGCCACATTACAAAGGGCAACTCTGGGCTATCCTTGGATTATTCAGAACTTTCTTCCCTCACTTTCCCTTTTCATAATGAATTTCCCATTGATAGCTGAACTTCAGCACCTCACCTTAACTGAAAGGATTTGCTTTCTGTATCATTAAATTTCATCTGATTTGGATTATTTCAGCTCATCCAGTTTTCTCCACAACATCCTATAACTCCTCTATCTTAACTAACGTCACACTAACTGAAGTCAGCAGCTACTTTCATTAGCATTCTTCTCCGTGAATAACTGCAAACATTATTCATCTTGTATTTTAAAAAACAAACAAAAAACTAACCCACAGCTTCATCAGGAAACCTTAAATAACCGTGTCTCATCCCATAACCCTGAGCCACCCAATTACACATTAAAAAAAGAAAAACAAACCACAAACAAGAAACTGAATGTTTGCAAAATGTTTTTTCACTGTAGCATTTTAGATTGAAAGTTAAGGTTCCAAAGATACTACTTCAGTGTTCTGAAACAAAACAACTGAATTGTCAAATGTCAATCATCAGATGACCAAAACAAGAAATATTACTACATAAAACTGAAAATCCATAAACACAAACCCTACCTGCTTTTCCTTTCAATGAGAATAGCCATGTAAGAAGCAGGTAAAGCAGCACCAAAGCCAGGAGACCAAAAGTAGAATTTTCCAAGTATCCTCCTGAAAAAGTAACAAATATATAATATGTACACAATATTACATATAAATGGAGCATTCATGTAAAACACCATATTTTACCTTTACAACAAAATTATATATCATTTATTAATTTTGTCCCTTTACATTAATATGTACTTATTAATAAACACTAATAATTACATTTTTACAGCTGGATAATTCCAACTGTAAAAGTGCTTCATAAACATTAAACAACTGAAACACTTCATTAATGTATTCATTTCATTTAAATGTCTACTTTTCTTCCAGGAAAGCAGTGTTTTCAAGACTTATTTCTGAAAAGTTGCAGATACTAATTACAGAAAAATGTTTTACATGAACTTACATCTGTTCATCTCTCTGCTACTTGTCCAAATACATCTTCAGAAGATGTGCTTTGTAGAATGTAGCAATGCAATCAGGGGAACCAGAAATCAAATCAAATAATAATATATTGCCACACTCCAAAGAGATAATCCACTGATGCTAAAAGCAGGAAAACACGCATTTACAGTACATAAATGAATCAATCTCTACATTAAAAGTGGAAGCAACAGCGACTTCCCAGTCCTGTTAAGGTAGGAAAGCTCTCATTTTTTGCAACTACATCTGGATTTCATTCAGAGTCTACACAATTTCAACTACCAAAATTCCCTCAACAATAACAACTGAAAAAAAAATAGTTACACAAATGACAGTATTTTTCTATAGAAAAAAAAAAATCTTTCTATAAACCAGTCATTGTTAAAGGAAGAAAATCAAACCATGTCAGTCAAAACATCACCAACAGTATTTGGTGTGTTCAGGAGGTCTGCACCTCCAAACTAATTCAGGCTGATCACGGAAGCAAATAGTCAGACAGTCACGACATTTGGCAGCCCAATAATAAATATACTTCAATTATACTAATGCTGTTCAGCTGATAAGCACTATCAGCGGGGAAAACAGAGCGTTACAATGCACTCTACCCTTCCAAAAACACAGCAAACAAAATAAACAAACAAAATGGTAAACACATACAGAGCAGAACAGGGCATTTTCTTAGATAAATTTTCATGTTGACAACACAGAAGAGAGAACAAAGATAATTAATCAACACTATCTGATTAGTTCACTTTCATTCCTGCTGTAAAAGGCATGAGCAGCCTCATTTCATACTTCTCCGGCAAAAATAACATTACCAGCGAGCAATGCCAGCTTATGTTCGTAAGTGAAAAGAGAGCCAGTGTATCAGCAGCAAGTGATGTAATGGCAATTACACACACTGTTCATTCCCACGGCTGCAAAAGGATAATTTCTCAGGATGACAATGCCAAATGCTGCAGGAGCTAAAGTTCATTATTAGGGCGCTCTCGGAAAGTAATTACTGTATGAAGTTTCAGAGAAGTCATTTTAAACATCTTAATAAGTATGAACACATCTTACCAGACACACCTGTTAAGTAACAGAACAAATGTCTTTTCTGTGGGAAAGAAACAGGAATTTGTTCTTCTGGCATGGTTTAGAATCTCTTTACAAATGCTTACATGTTTGAGTTGACAAGATTTCGGAAACAACAGTAGCATATTTTACATAATAAAGCCCAGTGGAAATTAAAATGTCCAAGTGAAACATTTAAATGTCTCCTAAAGTAAATGAAAATGAGTTTTTGTTATTATTTGCATGGTTATTTTCACATGGTCTATGGACAGAAATTGGATTGAGAACTATGAGTTCTTTCAGGTCATGCATCTAATCCCCAATGTGCAAGTTGTACATGGTCAAACTTAATTACTCTAGTTGCTACTCTTAGAGGTCCATGTCTTCATGAGGTTTCGCATTTAATAAAACCAAAAACCTAAAACTCACACCTTTCATGGAACAGATGTAATGCCTGTCAACACTGGAACCTAGCACTTCTGTCTGGAGCCCAGACAGATGTAGTCTTCTGGATCTTATCAGCAGAAGAGATTACAACCCCCAGCTGGCCTGTCACACATCCATAACAGGGATCATCATCCTCTGCTCTGCCAACAGAACAAGCTGCTCAAAGGCCCTTATTCACTTCAAGGAAAAAAAAGGAAAAAACAGTCAACTTGGCAATCCCTTCTAGAACACGAACATCTATTCCTAGCCTAAGTCAGTGCTGACATTGGATTTAGATGTTTTCGAAATTCTGCCCACCTATGAAACACCAAGAATATTAAACAATGTCTGAAATTCTTTTAATTGCACTTTCTTGCTTGAAGTTTTACATCTTGCGAATATTTGTAGCAGTTTCAATTCTACTGGTTTTCCCCTAGCTGAACAGAAGCAAATACTGCAAGACTATCAGTAAGATACATCAGCACAAGCCGGATGTCTCACTGCCAGTTACATTTCATATTTAATCTTTTAGTTGTTACTTTAGTTGTTCTTTTAGTTGGATGACAAGCAAACAGTGATTGCAGGTTCACTGGGAGTCTGGTAAAAGCAAGAACAAGTGGTCACTTGATCCAGGACACTCCCTATGCCTGCCAGTACACCTCCTCCTTGGTGCTACAAAAGAAAGGAACAGGAGCTCCTCTCAAACCAGGACTTGTACAGGTAAATACGAGTTAACATAACTGGCTAGAAACCTCTGCTAATTTAGTCTAGAACTCCAGGAAGCTAAGAGCAGTCAACTGCATGGGCCTTGCTGGACAATTTTGTTTCCCAGCTACTGCTGCTCCTACTGTAATATATGTTTTGACCAAAAAAGACACTGCAGCATGTATCCTATTACACCAATCCATCAGATCCAAACTCTCATCACTACCTAGGAACAGATCTGGAGTATTCAGGTCTCCACAGTCTCACTTTTCCATGGTTGCAAATCAAGTCCAGAATTACTCAGGCCAGTTATGCAGGAAGAGAGGTACTGGTATTTCTTTGATGGATTAAAACATACAATACCAAATCACATTCTGAGCTGGAAAATCACCCACAATTACTTTTGTTCTCAGGGGCTACTGAAGAAAGTATAATGTAACACACAGCAATAAATTTAAGGAATAATACAACTTCGAACAAAACATGAAAATACATTAATATTAAAAAACCCACCACATAAATAGGTTAAAAAAAAAAAGGAGTGAAGTCTCACATTTCCATCCTCCACCACCCAACCAAGAGCAGGTGAGAGAAGTGAGCTTAGATAGCTCCAGATGCACGACAACGTTGATATGAAGTATATTCCAAATGAATGACTTGGCAATATTATCTTAGGAGAAATTCTTAGAAGGAAATTGCAAAAGGCATACAGTACTCATTTTGTAAAGGCATCATGTATTCCTTCAGCTTCCTGGTGCACTCTCATTTTCTCTCCAAATACCTACTTACCTCCTGAATACTGAAGTGACTTGTTCAAACAACCTACACATGATGGCTCTCCAACACCTCCCTAATAGCAGCTACTGTAAAGCCCATCCCTGAGCAAGGACGTGTAACAACTCCGTTTTGGAACCATATAAGCTTAACTGGGAATATTGCTTTTATTCAACGCTTCCAAAAGACTTTGCTTAACTGATCTTTTGCAAAAAGTCTTTCATGCATTGTTATCTACGAATTGGCACCCAAAGAAAATAGTGCTACGCTTTCGCTGAAANCACAAGACAAGAACTGCTTTTTTTCTTCACAATGTATTACTCTGTACTTTTCTTTATCAAATTTCATAAGTGATTGTATTCCATACATATTTCTGAAATCAACGACAGTCAGTTTTAGATTTCTGTAACCTAAAAAATCTCATACAATCTCTCATATTAAGTCTTCATCCCCTTCTCCAGATTCTTTAGGTATATCCAAAACAAAGGACATGACAGGAACTTCACTGTCAAACTCTATTATGAAAACTAATTACTTATCCTTTGTTTTATTTCATATGTATTAACTACTTGCTAAGAATTTACTAATTCCTGGAAGACAGAGGACCCTTCTTTTTTAACAGTCTTTGCAAGCAATCTTGTCAAAGTCACCTGAGAATTCACATAAAATGCACCAGATGGATCCTTAATAGATATGTACTTATTCTTCAAAGGATACCAGTAAATTTGGAAAGTATGACTTTTCTGATAATCATGTTACCCATTGTTTTCTGATATGTCATTTAATAGTTCTTACATATCTTAGTCACTGCTGAGGGCCTGAATTTTATCGTGGTCAGAAAAACCGTGAAATACTCACTGTAACTGGACATTCACGTACTTCAGCAGGCACAATTCCTATGGCTGCCTAAACAGCTCCTTCTTTTGCCTCTAGTAGTGATTTCAGTTCACCAGGTTCAATCAGAACCCCACTTAACAACTTTTTAGTTGCAAGTCCTGCAGTTGCAGGTCAAGGGCACTGTGCAGAGACCCTGTCAGCAAGGATTCTGCTGCAGCCAACAACCCCTGATGGGCACCTCTTCACAACAGTAAAAGCATGTACAGCTCCCAGAATTTGAGTGCGTTACTGTGCTGTGTAGCTGTAAGAGCAGCAGGGTAAGCAAGTGTTCCTTGTCACACTGAATTGTAAGAATAGTCCTTTGCATGGTCAACACAAACAATGCTTCAAGGGAACTTGGACTAGGCAGTATTTCCATTCCCCACTCTGCCTCTGGCCGTGATGTTTTGGAGGTCAAAACAGCTTTAGACAGCTACACTCCATATAGATGAAAGCGATGCCACACCAACTGACTGCAGAGAAAGACTAAGTTCTTACCTACTTCATTTACCAGCACAGGCATAGTCATAGATTTGTTAGATGGCCAATATCCTCTCTAAGAGGAACAGCTGAAAACCATAAAACCTAAAACCATACTAGCTTTATTTAGAGACTAACGTTTAACTACAGCAGTGACGTAAGGCACTGCAGATTTACAGGCATATAAACGGCAGTGTAAGGAAGAGCACTCTACAGCTCAGAAGAATAAAGATAAATCAATATTAATACAACCCAGATTGCTAGAAAATATCATATTCTTTAGAGCTCATTACATACAGATTCACTTTGAACTTTGCAAATCATTTACTTAAGAAGTGGCTTGTGGCTCCTCAGCCAGCTCTTCCTCTTCTTAGCCTTCCCCTTCAGCTTTGAAACAAAGTTTGAAGGCCTCCAAACAGATTTAGAATTAGGCCATAATGGGTTTGACTGTCTTTTAGAGGAGCTGTTGAGTGCAGTGCCCATTAACTTTCAAGAATTCATAGCTACTGTAGGCTGTACAGGTCTATGTGTAACACCTCTTATAATAAATGCATTTAAATCTAGGACATCATCATATTCATAAACAGGAAAGTTTAATTAGTTACTTGAAATATTACACTGGGAACAGCTCAGCATACAGAAGGGCCATTTATATGCATTTTTCAGAGCAAGTCTGTATCTTACAGAACCCGAAAGGTTGTGCTGGGATCTCCTTCATTTATGATCACAAATAACACAAGTACAAACTTAGACAGCTGGATAATGTTAGGATAATTAGAAGTTACCACAACCCCTGCATGAGGAAAATATAAACCAATATCAAATTACATCAATTATTTCTAGGAAACAAAGATTAGGCCTTCTTAATTCCCCTTTAGATTCTATTTGAATTTCCTGCAATAACTGTATTTTGAATCAGTAAGGCAGAGAAAAAGAAGCAAAGTGGATACATTGACTTGTTTACTGATTTAAAAGACTACAAAAATAAGAAAATAATTTTTAAAAAGTGAAATTTCATATTCAAGTGGTAAGAGCAGAAAGCAACATCATGGCACAGCTCTAGCTTTTTTTACTCCAAAATATTACAAACAAGCCTATTATAAAAAGAGACAAATTATTATATAAATTGAGAAGTTGCACAAAACCAGCTTTATTATATTTCAGTTTTAGGACAGTATACCAACCTTAGAATGCAAAAGCAAGCAATATACAAGGTCCCATTTGCTGTCAGAAAGGAAGTTGACTGCAAGATCTCAGGTAGCAGTTTGTACAAATAATAGTCAAGTTTTCGTTTCCTGAGAATAGCTGCAATCTGAGAGAGGAGGGAAGAAAAAAAAGGGAGGACAAACTTTAATTCAGTTAGGCTCTTCTTAGCACATTGTAAAGAAAAATAAAAAAGGAAAACAAGACATGCTCACTTATGTAGTAAAACAAAGCTTCTTAAATTTGCTGGGTTTATAAACTATACCACAAAGACTTTTTTTGAACTTGTTCCAGCTGTTGCAACATTTATATCAGGAAATACATTAAGCAATCCTAAATGAGAAGTATAGGAGGAATTTTATTACCTTGTTACTGTTGGCTTTAATTTTAAGAAACACTGTCTGCCAGATATGAAAACTTATGATGTGGTAAATTTACACTGAGTTTTGTCTTCAAGACAGTTGGCTATCATGTAATTATGGCCACAGTACCACTCTAATAATCCAAATCCACATACAGGCTTCACACAGTGTCTATGAAGTAATGATGCATTTTTAAAGGTTTTCTACTCCAATTAACCTACTGCAAGTCTTCCAAAAAAATGTTCACCGTCTGCTGGAAGAATAACACATTCCTGACAAATTTTGTAGAAATGGTGTATTGTCTAAAAAATAGCTATAGCAGAAGACAGGCTCAATCTAAAAACTAAGCCATCTTTTTTGATCAATTTAGTGTATGTCCCATGTGTTATAAAGAATATCTATTAAAAGACTCAAACATTAAGGGTCCTCAAACTCTTTTGTCTACAGAAGTTCTGCAAATAGCTAATGGGATGGTGTAGCAAACCGGGCTCATCTCTGAGGTACCCGGGCGTAGGACAAGAGCCAACAGGCAAGTTCAAGTATGGAAAACCCTGATTCCAGCATCACAGAATATGCTGAGTTGGAAAGGATCCAGAAGGATCAAGTCCAACTCCTGGCCCTGCATAGGACCATCCCTAAAATTCCCACGATATGCCTCAGAGTATCATCCAAACATTCTGCCAGGCTTGATCCTATGACCACTTCCCTGGAGAGCCTGTTCCAGCATTTAACCACCCTCTGGGTGAAGAACCTCTTTCTAATATTCAAACTAAACCTCCCCTGACACAACTTCAGTCCATTCCCTCGGGTCCTGCCCCTGGTCACCACAGAGAAGAGATCAATGCCTGCCCCTCCTCTTTCCCTTATGAAGAAGTTGTAACTGCAGTTACATCTAAAGAAGAAAAATGTTCTTTTGAGGATGGCTGAATATTGGAGCAGGTTGCCCAAAGTGATTGTGGACTCTCCATCACTGGAGATCCTTGAACTTTGACCAGAAAGATTCCCAAGCTCATCTACCTGGCCTTGCTTTGACCACAGGGATTCCCAAGTTCCCTTCAACCTGTGTGCTCCTACGACTCCAAGAAAGTATACTTTGGGTGCATCGTGACACAGACTATTATTTTTTCATTTAACAGCATTATCTTTATCTGCACTGATCTCCCAGGGAGTCTCTAAACTGGCAGAATATTCAGTCAATGCTTAGAGATGTTCCAAACAGAGCAAACTTCATACTGCTGGTGCTGTTGAGAACAAAGACAGACGCCCTGTCAAATTGGCATTGCCAACACCTCTCAAAGTCTTGGCTGTGAAGAGGGAACTATTCTCCTCAATATTCTCCTGTCCACTGTACCAAATAGCAAGAAGATGTTTCAGAATCAGAGGTGGGGCAGGAATTCTGGTAAATCTAACTAAAGGAAAGTTCTGCCAAAGTCTGTTTCCAAAATGAAGCCTGAACTAAGGATTAAGAAGAAATACATGCATGAACAGACTTCGGAAAACAGATTTACACATTAATTAATCAAGTGTCAAGGCTGCTTAAAGCGTAATGGATTAGGCAATAATGTAATCCAGATAATCTATCTGTCGAAGGAAAGTCTTAATGTAGTCCAAACGCTGCATAACTATCCAGCTAGGAGATAGCTAGTTGCTATTTTCTCAGCTATTTCTAACATGTTGTATGAAGGTCATGAACATTGGAACCAAATAACTCCTTATCTTTAAGAACACAGTCCTTATATCTGAATTGTGGAGCTTTACTGCCTCAGACCAAAGCATCAGAAGTGCAACACAAGAAGACTGGTATCTTATAAAGCAATGTCAAATCAAAGTAAAAAATTCATTTCTGTAATGTCTCCAACAGGTTTCAGATTAATGTAATTTTCTGCTTTCCCTTCTCTTTACTGTTCTACTCCCAAGTGAAAGACAGCAAAGAACCAGAAACAACACCCCACAAACCATTCAAAAAAAAATTGCTTGCATTGAAAGAGATGTATGTGTGAGAGCAATAGACCTGGATGCTCATCCACAAAAAAAGTAGCGTATAATTTTCTAAGTATCTTACAAACACCACCTAAGCTAAAGATTGTGTACAGTTGAAAGCAGGGAGAAGCAAACTGTGGAGTTCCCCTCCTCCACCACCAATGATGCAATTGTATGGAAAATATACCAGAGATACTTCTGGACACTACTTTGCTCTCCCTATCAGTTCCACACATTTCAGAAAAGCATTATTAAAGTTGAGGTCGTGAACACAGAAAGGTTATGAAATCTGATGTCAGACTGCAGTGGTTCATGGCTCCCACTGGGAGCTGGGAGGACACTGTGATGGAAAGCAAACTTACAAAAATGCACTGCTCAAGGTTTAACAGTGGACACTGGTAGCAGATAGCACAGAAGGAGAAGGCATCAGGACATCCAGTAAGTGCTTCCTTGGCAAACTATTAATCTCCACAAAGATGCTGACAGACATAGGTCTGTAAGTAATCTGAGACTCCCTGTAGAGTCACACAGGAAGAAATGAACGTCTCACTGACATCCTGGGTCTTGGCTCTGCAGCCATAAAAGGGAGCACACCTAGGGAATCCTAGGACACGTTTATTTAGGAACCTCAGGGTGGTCTGTACCAGCACCTTAGTGTTGACAGCTGTAGAAGTTATTTAGGATGTTACTCACTACAAGAATGGCGGGCTATAATTCTGATGCAACTCGCTGATCCTAACAGTTGACTATTGTGTATCCAGGAGCGGCTCAATACCTCCCACTACTCTTTTCACCTTCTCCGTAATGTCTTAGTTCCACTCTTCACTTTTTGAGATGGAGCAACACAAATTTTACGCAATAAAGTTCTTTGTACTTACAAATTACTGTAGATGTTCAGTTTTAAGACAGTACAGTGAGTGAAGCACCAAAGTGTGACAACGCCACAAGTGTGTGCTGCTGCATGAAACCCCGACACAACGCTGCCTCCCCTCAACCCCCTGCTGCCTCACCTCACCTCCTAACCCAGACACCTCACCTCCAGGAACAGAAGCAACACGCTTCTCACTTTACTCTAAACCCATGATTTTAGGGGAGAGAAAAGCAAAATCCACTTACAGTGCTGCATCTCTTTCTATTTCTGAAGCCTGTGGTGCTTCTCCTGGCTATTACCCTTGACAAGGAGATGACTGCCCAAAAGAATGTCTGGAACCAGGGAGTGCAGACTCCAGTGGATTATGAAACAGGTTTCACTTATTCATGACTTCTCCAGGCAGAGCACAGCACTGCAGTCCTACCCACCTCGGGGTGAAGAACGACCAGCACCTGCTCCGGCCAACAGGGGCTTAGGAACACACCAGATCCACTACAACCTCCTACTCTGGGCTTCCACAAAATACTGAGTCACTCTCAAAATCTCCTATTTTCACAGCATCCAACAACCTGGCCTTAGGATATTTAAAAGGACTACATGTCTCCCTGGGATAAAGACTGTCATGAATAACTCCACCCTTCAATGGAACTCAGATGTAACAAAGACAATCCTTTCCAGTACCAGACCACCCTTCCTTCAAAAGAAAAAAGTCAGTAAGACTGTGGAACAAAGTTTCACTGTTTT
Source organism: Neodrepanis coruscans (assembly GCA_013400695.1). Lineage (NCBI taxonomy): Eukaryota > Metazoa > Chordata > Aves > Passeriformes > Philepittidae > Neodrepanis > Neodrepanis coruscans. Next base: position 31,640 of record VYZS01054664.1, read on the forward strand.
CCATTCCAGAAGGAAAACTTTCACTTTCCATTTATATATGTACTGTTTATTATTAATTTGAAAAATGTATTACAAAACTCTAAAATCAAAATACCCCCTTGTACACACATCTCTCTAGGGAAGAGACTACAAAGGGAACAAAAGACCTAATGTAACCAATGTACACAATATATCCAATATAAGCTCTATCAACCAAAACCAATTTGCTTGCCAATGACAATAAAGTAACAACTCATGACACTTTCTCAAGCAGATGTGCTCTCTGCAGGAAAAGAATGTCCAGGTTTGAAATACTTAAATAATGTTAAAGACTTATTTATTGATTGATCAAGAAAAATTCCCACCCTATTAAGAATTAAGCATTTGCCTCAGGGTATAGTATAATTCCTCCTTGTAACTCAATTTGCAAGAATCTCAAGATACCTGGAAAGTACTAAAGAAAACTCACATTTCAACAACTAAAACCAATGTTTTCCTTTTACCACAATTTCAGTTTTCTTACACCAAGATGAACTGAAGAGAACCTTGCAGCAGCAGCACAACCTGCACAAGCAGCCTTCATCTGGCCTATGCAACCAGTAAAGAGGCTTGAGCATTTACTATCCACAGCCCAAACCAGCAGCTGAGCTCTGCCCCCAATACCTTTTGCAGCCCTTCCTGCTTTTTAAAGTCGTTTTCTTCTCTCTCAAAACCAGCACAGCTCAAGCTATCAGAACTCTAGAAACAGGATAGGGAGTCCAGCTTTGTTAACATTTTTACCTTCTCATCGTCTAATACAGAGAGCAATAAATCCCATCTTCCCCATCTCCTGTAAGAAATACTTTTCCAGGTGTCTGACACTCAACAACTACGAGCAAAAGGGAATTTAAAACAAATCATGTGCTGCCACGGGGTAAATGGCCTAGGAATGTCCAAAGCCTTTAGAACTTCCTAATTTCTTTCTATTCACATCCAGCTCCTCAGTCCAGCAGTTTGCAGAAAATGCTGATACGCTCCAGAAGAAGAAACGAAGGAATCACAATTAGAGGAGAGCAAATGATCAACAGGAGCGAAAAGATCTAAAGATTCTAAAAGAACCCCAGATATTTCATAAGTAGAAGCATAAAGAGCAGAGCTACCAAAGAGGCAACAGAAAGGCTGTACAGTCTGTGTATCACTGGATGTTATGAGGGTAAGAGCAGGTGCATCTGGATGAAATGCAGATGGATCAGAGCTCTCAGACAAGCTGCAGCCTGACAAGACAAATACATTACTCCTTAATAACACATAAAAGTGAGAAACTGATCTGATGAAATATACTTTGTGTGACATTTGTGACCTACACACACCTGGCAGCCTGACTTCCAGAGAAAGTATTTTTGGCCCTAAACATGATCAGTTTGGTACAAAGAATGTGGTCAGGTAAAGCCTCTTGAATAAGATAAATGAAACATGTGGGAAAGAAAATCTTTTTTCCGCACCTGAAGACTAATTCAGCGCTACCTGGTGTCCCATTATCACGTGTGGGAAAGCTGAAAAGAGAAATCTCTTGATTTATTCTTAAGAAAAACATCTCCTTTTCTTGCTTCTGGATACAACTATCTAAATCTTGAAACCCAAAATTCAACTATGCTTTAATGCAGGCCTGGCAGTTTCAGGAGGCTTTTGAAGGCAACCCCACAGCCTCATTCCTTATAAACACCGGGAAAGAACAGCAGGATTAACAGGTGTCAGGTACCAGCAAAAGACACCACCACAACCAAACAAACCTGTCCTCCAATATATACAAGTATCAAATTACAAGCACCAAAATGACACATAACAGCTGATTATCTTCTATGCACCTGCCCAGACTGGATTATTTCTCCTTCTCCAGCTGATAAACCAAATGCAAACTCACCACAGACTTCTTCCAATGCTCATCAACCCATTTCCCCTACAGTTTAAAACAAGCTCTCACTAGAACACTTTGGTCAATACCACCTTGAAATGGACAGGAAATTTTCATACATATGAAAAACCCTATTTAATTCATTTAAAAAATTGCTCAAAAATTATACTTAGCATAGGTGGAAAGACCATGAGAGACAGGCTACTACATCTCTCGGACTGTTTTCAGGGAATAGGAATGAGGATAGAAGGAAGAAATATGGGGTTTAGACCTTTTATGTGCAGTACAATACAGAGAGGAGTTGGAAGTAGAGCATCCCTCAAATCAAATGTAAATTCCCTTGAAGTAAAACACTGGTCACTCCAAGAATAAACATTGTTAATGATCTGAACTCTAAGACCTACTCTATTTTATATTTGTAGTATTTAAAAAAAGCCTGCTCAGCAATAATAAAGAAATAGACAGAAAAAAATATATTCTAGCAATAACTACAGAATTCACACAACTGCATTTTGACTCTCCAAAATAAAAAATGTAGCTATGAAAAATCAGTACACTAGTTTCAGGATACCATCAGTTTGTGGAATAGCATTACTGAAGTCCCTTTTTTTTCAAAAAATTTAGTCTTGTACATAAAATGTTAAGCCCCACAGAACTAAGAAATCAGAATTTATTCATTTATTCTGTCCTAATCATGGAAAGAACAGAGGAAATTCCAATCCCATCCTTCAAAAACATTACATAGTCTAGTGCAAGACCTTGAACCAGGCTATTGGTGTTCCAGCAGAAAAGGAACACGAGACTCAAACCCATCATCTGAGGCACCAGGCAGGTCTGATTATTTAAGGATGTGTCACATAACGCCCACAAGTGATTTATCACCCAACCACAACAACCTGAGCTTCCCCTCCAGCATCCTCAGTCTTCACCTACAACCCTGAACCACGGATTCCACAGAAGGCAGTGCACACAAAGGATGGTTTGACTCAATGAACCTGCTAATTGGCTGACCAGTGTACACAGTCTGACAGCCTAAAAAACCACAGACCTCCTGCCAATTCTGCCGTCACGTGTATAACATCATTCTTCACTCCCTCCTCCACCCAACCACCATTTCTTATGTTTGCACAAGGTGCATTTCTTTAAGAACACTTTCCCTCCACCAAATTTTAATGAAATTAGACAACACATACAGCACTGATTGATGGAAAACGGACAAAAGCAAACTATCGTCTCTCTGTCATTCCCTCACAACATATACCTGAAATCAAGCACACCATAATGAACTTTTATTAACACCAAAAATAATGAAAGGAAAAAGAAAAAAAGAATCTACAGAAACATTGAGACAATTTGCCAAATCTTCAGGGAGGCAAAGTTCAGTAACACTTATAATCATGACTACCTAGCATGTTTAGACATCTCTCAAATGCAAATTTAGAGATGATCACTAAAGCTGTATACACGGTTTATACAATCCATACACTGCAAGTCATTAAAAGCCCAAGGAAAATTTTATACCTTAAGTGCTAAAAGCAAAGCAATCCCCAGTATTTAAACCAGTTAAGAAAATACCTCAGATTGCTCAAGTGGCAGACTGAGCTACAAATTGATGTCAGATTTTTTTCATAATTATATTCAGTTATTTATATGGGGTTTTAACCGTCTGCAATTTTGTATGAATTTTACAAGAAGATTATTCCTTTGCTTTATCAAAATTATTTTTAAGTGCTTCAGAGTAACCTCATCTCAAAATGCCCTCAGGTAACACTGAGGTTTGGAAAGACACTTGTTCCAATCAGCAATTTGTTTCTCCCACCTCCTGTGAAACACTCAGATTTGTTTCAACTTAATGAGCTCATCCCTCCCTGATTTCACTGATTACAAAACCTGGCTTCCAGATTATTTAATTTCGTAACTCACTTCCTGCAATACCCTGAGGAAGTGTGTGGCTCCTGCCCTCTGAGTTCCCCTGTCTCTCTGGTGAGATGTCACATGAAGATCACTGTCAGCAGGTTGGGTTGTTTCAATAAGGCTCTCTTAAAATTTTCTGTATCATCCAACCAACCTAAAAAAGAAAGACACAGTACTCACCTGGTCTTGAATGATATCTAAACTACCTTCAATCCTGGCATTGTTCTCATTCCACGACAACGTATCTTTACCACTTGTTTCCCTTCTACTTCCCTTCCCTTCTACTTAAATGAGTAGGGGACTATTTTGCATTCCCTTTAAAATGTTTAAGTCAGCACAATTTTCAAGGATTTCCCTCTTGCCCTGAAAATCTTGCACTCTACAGCTGTAACAACCTAAAAGTGAACAGATTTACATTTCCTCCACAAACAGTACCTTTAACAACTTTTGCTGGTTCCCAGTATTTGTAGCGTCTTTATCAAGATCTTTGCTCAGCCAAGGCTGAGGTTTTTCCCGATTTCTACCATCAGCAGGATGCAGGTTCCAGGTTACTCCTTGCATCTTTGAGCACAAATTCTACAGTCCACCTAAATTCATTGTGTGATTCTTTTTAAATTCTCAGTATCTCACCAAAATGCTATCTTTGTTTATTTTCAACTTATGAATTTTATAGTGCGGCCTGAAAGCCACCTGAAAAGAGAAGAATGATCCCAGCCTGGAATGAAAAAGTCGCAGGTTCTTGCCTTAGTGACATTTAGGCTGATTTTAGTCATATTTAACCCAGCTTCCAGAATAATCTAAAGACAAAAAGACACTGAGCTACATGTCATTCAGAAAAGAGCGAGAGATAGAGGACACTGCACAGCACTAAGACGAGATGTTCAAAACAAGGCAATCACAGCCACCCCACAGCAACTCCAGGCACTGGGTCCTGACATAACTGAGATTCTTAACAGTCTAACCCAGAGATCCAAGCAGGCATCCAGAAGGATATTCCAGGGTAACAGTAACATCCTTCTTAGCCTCCCCACCCTATTTCCAAATACACACGGGATTGCAGCACAAACAAACAAAAAGCAGATTTTGATCCACTGAACAGATAAGTTGGACTATCTCAGAACACAACGTGGCCGGTGCAGCCCCCTGGCACACCTCAGGAAGATGACACATGAGGACTCTGTCTAGGCTGGCAGGTCAGAGGGGATCTGTTTTAGTGTCTCGCCAGCTTTGCTCAGGACCCGTTCCAACAGTTCTCCCCAGCAGACACTGCAAGCAAAGCCAGCCTGGAGCAGCAGCAGCACGGCCAGTGTGTGCTGTCCATCCCTGGGGATGACCTCTGGCCCAACTGGCTAGGAAAGTGATGTGAGACTCACACTTCCCTCTGCCTCACCTCCAGCTCCAGAGATGATTTCCTTTTCCATACAACAGTTTTCAAACTAATTCACTGACACAATTAGAATTGTTCTTGTTACCACCTCCAGTCAATCAGTAATTCACCCGCAGCTCCCTGGCCAGCGCTGTACTCCCACCCAACGTCCCTCCCGCTGATAAAGCACAGGAAAAGAAGACACCTGACATTTGCAAGCTGCTGGTAACATTTGTGTCCCTGACAGTGTGACATACAATGCTGTCCTATCCCTAGGGAGCTCACAGAATAAATCATGCAGGTTGAGATACAGATACTGCGGGGTCAAACAGGGCGTAGAAAGAGTAAAAAGCAATTGGCATCTAACAATTCAGAGGTTACTAAAGCACAGCAAGAAGTAGATATGGTGCAAGTATGAAGAAACATTACAAATGAGATCAAAATAAGCATCAAAAGTCAGGCCAAAATGAGTATCAATAGGGCATGACAAGAAATTAAGCAAAAAAAAATAAAATAGAGAAAGCCCCAAGGATCATTAAAATCTGTACTGGAGCAGCAGCTGACTCTCATCCCATCTGTTCTCCTAAGGAACTGACTGAACCATCCTGAATCCAGAGGATCCCACACTGCACTAGGCCTGCTGCTCCTCTCCCCTACGCCAGCACACCTGTCTGGGAGAAACATCTGGAGTCAGAGCCAGGAGTGGTCAGTGATCAGCCAAGAGGCATCCCGAACCATGAAGTGGCCAGTGCTTGAGCTGTGCCCTGGCTGTGTCCTGTAGCTGCAGAGGTGAAGGAAGGGCAGTACAGAAGGAAGGTGGGAAGGGGCTGGCACTGGAGGAGAAGGGCAGAAGATCTGGGCGGGGAGAGGAAAACCAGCATTTGACAGGAAAAGAGGCTGGACAGAAGTTAAGTTGGAGGGGCAAGGAAGGAGCCTGTCTTATATTAGGTGAAGATCATCAGAATAAAAGAAAGAAAAGGTGAACAGCACAAATGACTCTTGCCATCCCACAGGTAAAACATTAGAAGAATTAGCTCAACTGGAAAGTAGCAAACAAATGACTTTTACCTTACTTAGATCAGGAGAAAATGTTCCCAGCTGATGAGACGATCTCTGATACCCTACAAAGACTTCATAAAAATGACTAAGCACAGTTATCTACTGCAAAAGATTCACTATCATCAAACAAGTATCTAAAACCTACCCCAGAACCAGAGGATTTTGCTTTAATGCATGTGATGAACGGCAGATTTCCCACGTGAAATCAACAGAAATCTCAGGAAACAGAAGCCAAGACATCGGAAAGCCAGTATTCCAGCCTTTGCCCAGCTTCGTGTAAACTCCCTGTTAAAACATTCTCTTCTCCTCACCTCTGTAAATTTCTAGAAATCTGAATTCTTCAACTTCAAAAATACAGGATGATACCCACACATCTTGTTTAGCTTTGACTAATCTAAAGTAGGAGTACAGATGGAGCAATGTACAGCAAACTATAACAAAGGGCTTTTTCACCAAAGTTTTAAGATATCAAGGCAGGTAGTTTTTTTAAAAAGTATAATTTTAAGGTTTATGGAAGTTTGGTGTTTCCTTTGGGGGTATAAATGTTAAGCCATTGCAACATTTTGGTTTTGTAAGTGGGTCTCAGAAGATTTGCATGTTGGGACACTTAGTTTATGAAACACAAGCAGTCAATTACAAAACAGGCATCCCTGTCAGCCCCTCAGTATGGACAGGGATAATTCAATTTAGATACAAAACCTATTTTTGCTAAAGCAATCAATTTGTACTGCAGCAAAAACAAACACAGTGAAAACTACGGTATCTCAAGGCTACACTTTTCCCAATCAGAAAAAAATACTCAAGCACAATTATTAAAAAGAGGGGAAAATAAAAAAAAAATAAAACAA
>VYZS01054666.1:0-19325 GCA_013400695.1 Neodrepanis coruscans
TGCAGTTAATAGTATTCAATTTTGACTTTTTAAAATTAAATATATTTTTAGATGGAAAAGACAACTGTAAATAAACAATACGGAATGTTAAGAAAAGTTACCTTTTTTTTGGCCAGAAACATTTTCAAAACCTGATTATTCTATGAAAGACAGTGTTGAATTTCTAACCAACTCTAGTAATCCTGCTCAAATGGAACTTTAGTTTTATTCTTTCTGGAGTGAATTCCACAGAACGTAAAATGACCTTTTTGTAGAGGTTAAGACTAATGATTCATTTCAAGTGATTTTCACTACCTCTTTTACTCTGAGTAGCACAGGGGAAAAAAACAATAATTAAAAATGCTTTGAGACCTCTTCTAGAAATAAATGAATGCAGTGTAATGTGTTTCTTTGATATATAACAAGAATTAGATGCACATTTTTCATTTTTGGGAAAAAAAAAGTTTCCCTGCAGCAGACCCACAATATTTGTTTACTTAGAAAAGTTTGTAATGGATTTATGGACACAGAGTTACACAGCAGCAGCTGGAGTTACTTACATAGTGTGTTTCTGCCTTCAGACATTGCTCCGTTCTGTTCAACAGCACATAATTTATATAAAATTTGGCAGAAAACTGCTGGCTGGGCAGTTTCTTTTCTGCACCAACACAACTGAGTCAATATCGAAAAATCACAAGATTTTGTGTTTTGATAAATGTCTATATCAGTATGAGGGAAACAGCTTTATTCTGTTTTATTCTATTAGGGAGAAGGAAACAAAGTGTTTCTACTTTCCCTTTTTTTTTTTTTTGTCCAGTCAAATTCTCCCAGGGTTTGAAATTGAGACCACACTTTTATCAGCATCTCACTCAGAATAGGAATTGATTTAAGACCTTCCCCCCCTCAGCCTTTTGCTTCTAACTCTATTCTTGCCACCTTTGATTTTCCTGTATAACACATACTAGGTGTTTTCACTGGATCAGAAAAGTAACCCAATGGAAAACACTATGCATTCAACATTTTTTCCCTGGGATTATTTTTTAAACCCTACTAATTTTGATTATCATTCAGTGTTCAGCCATCTGGACAGTGCCACGTGAAGCGGAATGTGAATGAAGAGATGGGGGCAAAGTGGGAGGTCCAAAACCTGCTTAATTAAGCACTGCTCCCAAGGGAACCTAAGGGACAAACTGTGAGTAACTAGGGGGCTGAAGTGGAAATTGAGCTGTCAAATGAAGAAAAAGAAGGAGAGAGGATGAACCAGAAGTGACTTAAGACTATCAGGTACTTAATTTCACCTAAACCACTCTAGATAACTTACTGGTCTTCTTCATGAGATAGAAGCTGACCCATTTTGTAATATTCGTTTCCTGAATTATTAAGAATTCTGTGGATTCCTATGCAGTGAAAAAGGAATTATCTTTTGCTAGCACTACTCTTGCTTCTTATTACTTGAGCATAAGTTAAATTTCAAATATCCTGATGATACCCTTAATTACAGTCTGGTAAACTGTTCACATGCTAATGCTCTTTGAGAGGTCTGTGACATAACTTGGAATATATTGGTGGAATGTACTCATTTAAATACATAAAACGTCTGGGAAGTACATGTTATATGTGGAGTGGTTTCCAAAGAGCTCTGTATACCAAAATTTATTGCAAATATTGTGTCCTAAAGCCATCTATTTGAAATTGTGTTAATCTTCACTGACTTACCGCTTCCAAGATTCAGTTTCAGTATAGTGATACCCAGGGGGATTTGAGCTCCCAGTTTAAGCTTACAGACGTATTTCAGGCTGTGCATTTCATTCAGCCCTTTCTTTGATTTGTCTTAGTAAAACCATCCCAAATTCCTTTATCTTTCCTAGGATCAGTAGCAGCCATGGGAGCCTGGGTGATATTTTTCTTTGGGGACAAGATATTTTTCCTCTGGGCCCAGTTCCTCCTGGGTAAAAAGAAAGACCTGGGCTGGGGCAAATGTGTTATGCACATTAACACCCACCTGTGTGGCAGGTGTTGCTGGGGGACTAAGGCTTCTACAGCCAGAAAGCTGTGTCTGGGGAAAAAAGGACCACCAGAGATAGGCTCTGTGTGACAGACAGGCAGCAACATCTCTGTCAATGCAAAATTATTAAGGGAGCCTTTAATTCAAGTCTGTCAGTCTCTGTCATCAGAGAGAGCAACAGGGAAGATTCTCTTGCATCTGAGGAAATTGAACAACCAAGGACCTGCCTCAAACACCTGTATTCTAATGGACACAGGTTGGAAAACCAACAGGAGAAACTATATGTCTATGCAGCTGAAGAGTTGGGATGCTATGGGAATTAGAGACATGGTGGGAGAGTTTATATGAAGGATGTTTGCAACACATAGATACCAGTGCTCTTTCACAGAGACAAGGAAGGTGAGGGCTGGAGCTAGATTTGTGCTCTCTCTATAGGAATGCACAGAATGCTATGAACTAAGGCTTCTAGGCTTCTTTTTGAGAACTTTCTAGTCAGGATCTAGACAGTGATGGGCATTTGAGAAGGCAGTGTGGAGAAGGGATGAGCAATCCATCAGATTTTATGGACATTGAGGACAGTTATTTTGATACAGGTGCTGGACAGGCTGAATACAGGAGATGTTCTCATGGATCTGTTACTCACAGACAAGAGGGAGCCAGTCAGGGAATGACAGTCAAGGGCAGTGGTGGCTGATACAGCAGCACTTGGCATCCACTAGGAAAAGGAGCAGCTCTTGTTACTGAGGAAGCAGAGACTGCCCTGATGGGCATTTTTCTTGCACAGTGGGTGAGTATCAAATAAACAAGCTTTGATTTATGCTGCTGCTACAAAGTAATCCATCTGTTACTAACTAAAAATTAAGCATTAATCAAACATTAGTCAAGCCTTATTGGACACATGATACCATGGGTCTGGTGATGAGCTGTTGGCTACAATCACTGCTATCATCAGTTCTTGGCCTTCTTGTAATGAAGGAAAGCAAGCAAGTATTACAAAATATCTGCTACTTTCAATCAAATAGTCCTGTGGCATATCTGGGTGCAAGGCAAACTAGATGTGTTTTACTAACAGGTCTTCATAGTACAGAAGTGAAGAAGAGATGGAGTAGACTGAAGGCTCTGAGTTTAGTCGAGCAGACTTTGTCCTCCTCAGTGATTTAAATGCCAAGATGTCTTGAGAGGCTGTTCTGATGGGCAAAGGAGCCCAGAAGACTTAGTTGATCTTTAGGGACAAACAAAAGCTGAATAGTGGTCCAACCTGAAATACAAGGCAGGATCTCAACAGGCTAGAGGAATAGGCTGACAGGAACATTATAAAATTTAACAAAGCCAAATGCACAATCCTTCACCTGAGACAGAATAGCTGCATAAATCAGTTCAGGTTGGAGACTGAAAAATTAAGTTTGTGCAAAAAGGGCTTGGAGGTCCTATGGACAAGTCAAACATAGGGCAGTAAATGGCCCTTGCAGTGATGAAAGTGAGCAGGCTGGGCTGCACTAGCAGGACAATTACAGCCAACTCATACAGGGGAATGATTATTCCTCTTTACTTGTGAGCAGCACATGGAATTCTGTGCCACATTTTGAGCCACCCAATCTAAAAGAGAGATTTACAACTTGGAGGGAGTACATAAAATTCATTTCTGTTGGGAGTTCTAAGTCATAGAAATTGGAAGCAGAAGAAAACGCTTAGACCATCCCAATAACAACTATTTTTATCTTGAAATTGAGTTAAATTTTATTTACAAGTTGCAGTACAGGGTACAAATTAAGTTCATATGAGCTGCAGCCAAAAATGCCTGCCACTTTCCTACAGGAAGCATGTTCTTCCTCAAACTTACTGAGTAACTCAGGCATTTAAGTGACATGTTTAGCCTCAAGGTACTTGTGTGGCAACTAGTTCTCAGCTTGTACAGACTGTGCTTTTCAGCAGTTGCTGTCTTAAGTAAGTAGCTCATTGGGTTCTAGCCAGTTACTTTGCTAATTTTGGTTTGTATTTGGCCAGTAATAACAAATCTCATGACAGCAGACTTCAAGACAGCAGATTTCAAAACAACTTCAGCCTCCTTGTATTTAATCTCATATCTGATCCTGAAAAGAAACTACCATATACTTTCCAAACACAACTCGTAGAATTAAAACCAGTAGCTGAAATCAATATCAGTACAGGGCTTAATATGGTTTGTTTTATATCTGATCTTCATCTGCCCCTTCCTGTAATTAACCTTTTCAGGTCTTAGTCTATAAGGTACAACCTCTAGCTTTTTTCTGTAAAATACCTGTAACATCACCATTTTCATCACAGCCCACCCCCCCCACCTGCAAAATTGCCTGCTAATCCAGTTGTATCAACTATTCTTACCTAGACACTAAATCCTAAATTTGCATTTAATTTTGAATCTTAATGTTTCCATTTTGAAGCATTTGAGTTAAGGAAGGCCTTGTATATCTCAAAGCTTAGGAAGACTGTTATAGGAACAGGAAGATTAGAGAAATGCCTAGCATGTTGTTGGTAACAAACAGGAGAAATATAAACTGAAGCTCAGTGAGGCCTACTGTCTAGAATAGGATGGAGATGAGTCCTCTGCATCCTAATCTGGTGATTCATCACTCTCTCTGTTATGGTACTTGTTATAAATAAACACTTTTCTCACTAGTTCAGCTTTGTACATACTAAGGACTGGAGGAACTAGTATGGTAAGACCAGAAGACATCCCTTTTCTACAGCCATATAAATTTCAACTTTATTCCATGTATTTTTATGACATTACTACAGTGTTACCGTCTCCAGGGCTAAGGACAGTAATACTGCTGCCCTTTATCACAAAGCACTAAAATGAAATAGATGCATATACTTCATCACTGTTTCCTAAACCGGTTTCATTCACATTCTTCCCTGTGTCAGCAAAGACTCTAAAGTGTCCCTGCTGCATGGGAAAAGTCAGGATCATGGTATTCAGCTCCTGGTGATAACCAGCTTTTTGCAGATAAGGCAAATGACAGCAGATATGATCAGGATAAAACAGGCAAATATTCAGAGCTTCTCAGTTTGGCGTTGTAAGCTTTCCCTTCATTTCTTTTTCAGAAGTTCCAGCTACATGGATAGAGATGGTTATCCTGCATACAAATGCTCATCTCTGCTGGCCATTAGCTTGTTTTACCCTGAGTTCTTTGGCAAGACTGTTGAGAAACTGAAGTTATCTTTCACAATGGCATGTTGAATCTGGGTATGCCAAGAATCATTTTGTGGTCACAGGTTTCCAGAAAATACAAGCACTTGTAGGTAAATGTCCTCCATGGGACTGAACAGCTCAAAGGAAGGAGTCTGGGAACTGAGCAACCTCATCTGATGGTCTTCCCTACCCATTGCAGTGGGTTGGCACTAGATGATATTTTAAGTCTCTTCCACCCCAAATCATTCAATCATCCTATGATAATAGTGCCATACTATTAGGAGAGGACCGCATATGGATGCTTGATTAAGTCTGAATAGGTAGGTTGTGGTTTTGCAGGCTGCAAAAAAACTCATCTCTCATCTTTGCCCAAGGAGTCCTTTCCCGTACAACCCCTGAGTTCTGTGTTACAGCTTTCAGCCGGCACTACGGTACCTGCCTGCCCACATTTTAGCCCAGGGCTGGAGGTGCAAGCTCTTTCCTCTTCTGCGAGAAAATCTGGATGAAAACCGAGGGTGCGGGTTAGAGAACCCGAAACAGAGGGGCACGAGCCACCTCTGAGCCCAGGCAAGCAGGGGCCGGCCCCACCTTCTTCCCCATGATGGAAAAAAAAAGGGAAGGCACTGACGCTCTCGCCGGGCTCACCCCTGTGAGCTCTGTGTCCCCCCGTACCCAGAACGCGCTGTCCCGGTGCCTTTTTCTTTCAAGCGTGAAGGGCTTTGACGTTTCCTCGGGACTGGCGCTGCCCCGTGGCGCAAAGTACACGGGGTGGTGCCGGGGCTGCCCCGGCCCGGCCCCTCTCCCCGCCGCCCCGGCGGCACCGCACAGCCGCCCGGAGCCCCCGAGCTCCGGCGGGCGGGCACCGCCGCTCTCCCCGCCCCTGGGAAGGGGCGGCCCCGCCGCTCGCCCGCCCGCCCTATAACTCCCCGTTGTCAGTGCGGGCGGGAGGTAGCGGTTCCTGGGGGCGCGGGATGGAGGCGGCAGCGACAGCGGGACAGCGGCGCTCCCTGTGCAGAGCCCTGGCCGGCACCTTCCCCCAGGAGCGCCCGGGCTGCCCCCCGGCCGCCTCCGCGAAGGCCGAGGCGCGGGTGCTGGTCATCAACACGGGCGGCACCATCGGCATGGTGCAGGACTCCAGGGGTGAGGAGCGTGGCGGGCGGGGAGCGGGGCCGGGGCTGCCGCTGCCTTCGCACGGCGTGGCCGCGGGGAGACCCGGGGCGGTGAAGCTTCCCGTTGCGGGTGCGATACTTCCTCTAATCCCCTGCTCCCCTCAGTGGGTTGATTCGGTAGCTCAGTGGATGGGCATCTTTGTGAGTCTCGCAGCTGGCTGGTGCAGGTTTTGGCGGAGGGCAGCGTGTTTCCTGGAGCAGGAGTCCTTTCTCCCCTCCTTCGCGCACTGAAAATGAAACCAAGCTCATCGCACTAGTTATGCAGTCTGATTTTAGCCCTAAACGAGCTCCTGTCCCAGGCCACCCAGAGAGCATGTGCCTGGCATTCCTGCTGGGAAGAGCGTGGGCCGCTGGAGCTGGTGGCTGTGGCAAGGATTTTCCGGTGGTGACCTGGCAGACGCAGCTGATGTGTGGCAGCGAACACGCTGCCAAGTGTCAGCCAGAACGAGATCAGATGCAGCTTCAGAGTTCACCTGCCTTGAGGGAGGTTTCTGCTGCTCTCCCACCTGCTCTTGGCTTCCTTCGGGAAATCGCTGAAGGGTTCAGCCTTACCTTCTTCCCAAGGGAGGGGGAGACTTACACTGATGAAAAGGCTAGATATACCAAACCCCCTCCCACCAGCTGAAACATCTTTAAATCCAAAACTGCAGTCTGAGGTGTCAGTATACTGCCTGCATTTTATCTGAAGGCTTCTTAGGTAGCTACAGGTGTATGATATGTGCCTTCAGGTGCCCCTAAACGTGGGAAAATAGGTGCCAAAACTCACGTCTTCCACAGGCCCCCAGTCCAGAAGCTGATTGGAGTGATACCTATGCACCACTAGACCCTCCCACACTAGGCACAGATCCCAAGGGATGCCAGAAGTATCAAACAACCGACGTGTTCAGGGAAAAGAACAGATTTCATTCAGGTCTGACTTGCTATAGGGCTGTGCATTTGCCAGCATTGTTTTAAAGGGAAACAGTCCAATTCTGATGTAAATCTATTTATTCTTTCTTCTTTCCCTTGGAAGGTAGTGGAGCATCCCAGGACTTCCAGAGTCTCTGTCTAGATTCAGAAGTGTGAATCTCTGCTACAGAGTTTCATGCCCCTGCCTGAAATACTGTCTGTGCTAATCATTTGTAAGATTAAAACACCCTTGGAGCTTCCTAGACTGGATTTCCTTCTATTACATGTCCTTTTTTTCTCAGGAAACAGTGATTGTGTGGTCCTTATTATTGTAGGGAAGTTATTTTAAGGTGGTGTTCCGCTTTGTTTTTTTATGATTGTCTTTATGTTTCGTTTATCAAAACTGTAAAAAAAGTCCATATTTCAAATGATATGGTGACTTTCCTTTTTTAGTTTGCCTTGTTTATACTAAAATAATTTCCTACTTTTATTGCCTCAGCTTCCCAAATGACTCTTTAAGCAAATAAATTATAATCACGTGTCTTGTTCTTTTATAAATGAACTTTATAACCTCATCTCGTATGCCTTTTTTCCCCCTTTTGCTTAACAAGTGTCAATCATTAAAGCATGTGCAAACAATCTAACAATTATAATCCAGTGATGCTGATTTGCTGTATCCGGGTGAGGGTTTTGACCTGCTTTTCATACACAGATCTAGTTGCAGAGCAGCCAGAGTACCTCTTTCAGAATATTTGGCAATCTTCAGTGTTCAGACAGAAGCTGGTGAAAGAGCATGGGAAAGCCAGCGTGCTTTAAGGGAAAAAAACAATAGATGCTCATTTCTTTTACTAATCAGTGGATGGAAAATGCCTGTTTCCAACCCTACCTAGGAGCTACATGTTTTTTATTGCAAGCACTGTGAACAGAAGTAGCTTCCTTGGTCTGCATGAAGCCTTTCATAGCAGAAACTGCTACAAGTCAAGGGATCCAGATAGGTTTCTACCCAACTAGTTTCTGCCTAGGCTTGCAAGATTTTCTATGGCCTTTCCAGTTCCTGAGAGAAGATGGATTAATTTTTAAAATCAGACAGGTTTGATAGGCCTCATGTGTTCTGTGAGGAATAAATTTCTGTGCAGAACTGCCCCCATGGACAAGACTGATAAAATCACATTCCCTGTGTATAGCGGGTATTTATTAACATGGTATCTGATTGTAAACCTCTTGCAGAGTTTCTGCAGTTGACCTGTACACATCAGGCAACTCCAGCAAGTCTTGGATCTGTTGGACTTCCTTCACACCTACAGGTTACCTGCACAAGAGTAATTCTTGGAGGATGAATAATCTGTTTCTCTTAGTGTGAGCTGATGACAGCCAGACTCAGGTGCAGACTCTATTCATGTTTTTACTGTCAAGCCACTTCAGTGTGTTTTTAAAATTTCTTCCTCCTACTTACTTCCTCCTACAACAGTTTCTTTTGGCTTATTGGGAGTTCATTTCAGAAAGAGAATCTTACGGCACTCCATAGTGAGGTTACTGTGATACTGATCTTTCCAGCAAGTTTGTGCTCATGCTCCTCCTGACTGGTGCTTTCAGCAAGATCTTTTACATGGGCATATGGGTTGGATCTCCTTTTTTGCTTTTACCTGAAATACTAAGGAAAAAACACCCAAAAAATCCAAGTAGAACTAAGCTAAATATACCCATGGAAAGGTTATGTATCTTGGAATAGAGCCTGCCTAGGTAATTTAGTTATTTATGTAACTTTTCTAGATGTACTAGATTGCCAAAGGACTGGCTGTAGTAGTCCAAACCTTTTTCTGTTTGCAATCTATGTACCTCACTTTTGAAAGGCTCCCGTGTGCTACAGCTGCTAAAATTAATACTTTGGAGAATGCTTTCTGCTTCTCTTCAAGATGTAGTTGTTACTTTTGGGATGTGGCAGCAGTATCAATATCAAGCATCAGTATCAATATCAGTATCAAGCAGTATCAAATGTGCCATTTGTATTTATACTATATAGGTCAAAACTGGCTTAGCAATGTCCTTTGTCAGCATGGTGAGTTTGTTAGGATTGGGGATGATCACTTCAGTGTGCTGATGTACAGGATGCACCTTCACCTGAGCACCTGTGGCTTCTTGGGTGCAGAGCCCCACTGACCCAGCTGCATCAGACTCTCAGCTCCCTGTTCTCTGCAGCAGCAGAGGTTGTAGGGTGTGTTGTTTGGCAGGTGGCTGTAACTGTGTTATCTGTAGCACCAGGGTGAAGAGTCCTTGACTGTAGGGGGGGATGGAGCTATGACTGTTCTCCTCGGCCACAGGTGCTTGTTTGCTGCTCTGCCTTTGTCCGCCCGGTTTGTGATGCCAGGGCTGGTCAGCTAAAGAGGGAAAGGACAGAAGTTGATGAGAGCTATTTGGACGAGTCACACGGCCTGACACTTCTCTGCAGGGGTGAAGTTGCTTCAAATACTTGGTTCCAAGCTTGGCTCAGAAGAGTTGTTTTCGATGCATAATAAAGTAGAAGTGTTCTTAGAACAGTTGCACTTGTGTTCCCCGTGTTTGTTTCTTGAAGCTGCAAAGCAGAAAGCATTGCAAAATGTGGGTGTGTTCAGGGAACTGTGTAGGTTCGAAGTGGGTTATCTTGGGTACATCTGCAGAACATCTTAAATAACAGGTTTACATTCGGTGCAGGCAATTAGAGAAAAATCCTCACAGATTAGTGATTAGGAGTTGAGGAACTGCCAGGGATAAAACAATGTTTATCAGCTCTCCAGTTCCTCTGGCAAATACAAAAAATAAACAGTCTAATCCATTGTCAATATTCAGAGCAAGATGAACACTGGACAAACAGAAGAATAATCATTCTGTATTTCCAAGCCAAATAGTGCAGGAGAAGTTTGGCCATTTGTGACAAAGCTAGGAACATCCTTAGTAGGAAAAGCAGGGATTATAGATGAACATCCAAAGCCTGAAAGTGTATTTTGTTAAACAAAGTATTCTGTCAGGAGTCCAAACAAATCCACTTAAATGCTGTTGCTGTCCTGTGAGGAAGTTGGCTATGAAGAGCTGCCTGCTACTTCTTTTAAGGCAAGCCAGGAGGGAGATTAGGGAGTTCTTAAGGATTTTTCCATCAGCTTGGAAAGTAAGTGGAAAAAGATACAGATACTATTGAAAATACTCTCTGTGTTTTGGAGTATTTAAAATAAACTTTGCTCTTCGAAGGTGAAGCAAAAAAATTTACAGATGCTGACTTGGATGAGAGTCATGTTTAAATGAACAGAAGTAGGAAGTAGGAGAGAATTGCCTGTCCTCAAATTCAAAATAAGTAGAACTAGCTGAAGGAGAATAATGTGGTTTGATAGTTTGTTCGCCATCTGAACAGGTAGTATGAAGCACATTCACTGAGATTAAACTGAACTTGAAAGTAACACCAGTAGAATCTTGAAGTCCAGAAGGAAGTACCTCTGAAGGAAGTTCCTTGAATGAAAAAATGTCTCAAAAAGTCAGACTTCAGAAAACCAGGGTGGCTTCTTATTCTGGAAGACAGGACTGTCACTGTCATTCCTGAAACAGCATATTGGGAGATCCAGGTTAGATTCACAAGTTAACTCAGTTCTGTGATGCTGAGGATTGTAACATCAAAAAATTAGGTGCCTTTCTGGCTAACAGAGAATGGCATCCAGAGTCCCTTTGAAATACGTGGTTGCAACCAGGTCATCTGCAGGCCCAGCAAGCACTAAATGTATTCTTAGGCTGGTTTAAGCCACAGTTGTTTTAGGGCCCTTGGAGCAGATAGAGAGGCCCCATCACAGACAGGGAGAGGGTGCGCAGAGCTTGAGAAGCATCCACACTTGAAACTTTTTCTATTCAGCAGTTTATGCACCGTCTCTACATTTCCCTGTTCAGATGTTCAGTCCTAAAGCTGCTAGTGGAAAGTTCCTAGTATGTATCACAGCTTGATAGTACAGAGCAGTGCTCGGAGCTTTATATGTCTTCTGCCTTTAAGAAGCAATAGTAGTAGGGGCAGTAATACCTGTGGCAAATGTAAAAGAGAATGGTAGATTTTTGCTGCGCTTACAAAAATTGGCTTCCTGTGCCTGTTGCTGATCAGTATTTGCAGACAAGCAACAATTAAAACTAGGTAAGGCATAAATGTTTGATATGGAGGAGATTGGAAACATTACTTTTCTTAAATGAAGAATTTATTTCTCTCAAGTCAAGAAAAGAATGCATGGAGATTTATTAGTCATATTCAGTTTTCGTGTTTTTAAACTGGCAATATACTGTTTAACTTGGAAAGATGGGCAAACTGCTGTGTAACTTTCTCACTCTTTAGTGTGCCACTTGCTTCCTTCCATCACTGCTCCTTTATTCACTTCTTCTGTTCTTTATTTTTAAGGACTTGCTCCTGAGGCCAATAAATTAGTAAACAGCTTGAGGACAATGCCAATGCTGCATGATGAAGCCTATGCCCAGGAAACAAAACTGAATAACTCTCATGAATTTCCAGAGAACACATTGGTGCTCCCGTAAGTATAGTTTCCTTGGGGAGAGCGAGGGGGTTAGGAAGTATTGTGTCAATTTTCCAATAATTACATCTCCAGACATTTAACATGAAGATTACATGATGAGATTAGCAAAAATGCTTATATTGGCTTAAAATTAAAAAGGCTACCATATCTGACATGGTAGAAGATGTGTGTTTTGATATATTTGCAATGAAGTACCTTAGAACTGCCTGGCAAATAACATTTAAATTAGGCAACAAGAAACCATTCTGGGCAGCTTAGTCCTGCATTTTTTCCTTGTTTTTCATATTAATTTGCTGCTGTGCAAACATACAAATATTCTACAGAAACTAAGAAAATTGAACATCTAGCTCCATGTGAATTATTTTCAGCATATGTCTGAAAAAGTAGCATGTAATTAATGCATCTGTGAATAGGTCTCATCGTCTAATTCTATAGGCCTTCTGTTTTTAAAAGTCCTAAAACCTGATTGTTTTTCCCCAATTTATGCAACAGTATGATAATAAGCAATGGGCTTAAAATTAATCAGCATTGCTATTTAACTGTTGGGCAATTAAGAATAAGCTTATAGGTTTTATTTAGAGGGCAGTATGCTAATTTGAAATATTCCCCAGCTGTGATGAATGACTGTAAACATATTGGCTTTGCACAAAGGATGATTTTACACAGTCATTCAGAAATAAATAGGACTGTATCTGGTTTGCTATGAGAGTAAAAATGGATATTCATTAGTCTTTAAGAAGAAATCTAGGACATTCAAAGGAAAGGTATGGTTTATTAATTGCTTTCTACTTTGTATTGAGGTCTCTCTAAAGTGGAGCTTTAAAAGTAACCACTTAGAAGGCAGATAGCAGGAAAAGGAGTAATGAGAAAACCAATGGATTCCTGGTGCAGTTGTATTTAGATGAATATATAGTTTGTGTTAAATATGATGCTTGCACTGAGAAAGATGGTGCTCTTACGATTCTGTGCTTGAATAACTTTTAAATCCTTTAAGGAATTAGAAACAAACCTACACTAATATACTTATTTGAGTCCTAAATATACTTCTCCTGGCACATCTTTTCCATGAAGATCAGAAAAGCTTAAAATACTCGTTCACATCAAAAACCTGAGGTTTAAAACCAATCTTGTCTTGTTTTTCTGGCACTGCTGAGTGCTGTTTCTGGAGGTTAGTTGTGGCAATTTGCCACTTTGTCTTTTGTGCTAGCTGAGTGATATTTTAACTAGGTGGTTGAGAAATATTGTGGGTTAGGAGTATTTTCTGAACTTTGTATATCTGTGTGTAACATCAATATAAGAGGAATGATGTGTTCTCTTTTTAGAGAGAGACATCAAAACTTGTAGACAAGGCTGGTTTCTGATCTCACTATATTGTGTTTTATTTAAACAGCATATTCTCAGGGGAGCTTTCTTTTCACAGATTTTTAACTGACTTCCAGTTTTACTCCTGACATGGGTAAATGTGATATCCAGCGAGGTAATTTTTCATGTGAAGTCTGACTTTTTAGGTACAATTTGTCAGTTTAAACACATTGTTTAAATGCTCTCTCTGCTATATGCAACAGTCTTACAGGCTTCATGAGGGTCTGCAGATTATATAAGTCTCAGGTGACTGGAAAAAGGGACATATTGTACCCATCTTTAAAAAGGGTAGAAAGGAATATCCTGGGAGCTACCAACCTGTCAGCCTCACCTCTGTGCCTGGGAAGATTATGGAATGGGTCCTTCTAGAAGTTATGCATATGGAGGACAGGAAGGTGATTTGAGACAGCCAGAACAGCTTTAGCAACCAACCTAGTTGGTTGCATCAGTGGATAAGGGGAGGGCTACAGATGTCATTTTTGTGGACTTCTGTAAAGCCTTCAACACAGTCACCCCCAGCATCCTTCTCTCTAAATTGGACAGAGGTGGTTTTAATGGGGGACTGTTTGGTGGATGAGGAATTGGTTGGACAGTCACATCCAGGGAGTAGAGGCAGTGGTGGCAAGTGGTGTCCCTCAGGGGTCTGTATTGGGATCAGTGTTATTTAATGTCTTCATCAATGACATAGATAGAGATTGAGTGCACTGTCAGCAAATTTGCAGATGATGCCAGGCGGAGTGGATCTGTTGACACACCTGAAGAATGGGATGCCATCCCAAGGGACCTGGACAAGCTTGAGAAGAGGGCCCATGGGAATCTCATGAGATTCAAGCAGACCAAGTGCAAGGTGCTGCACCTGGGTTGGGGCAACCTCTGGTATAAATACAGGCTGGGGATGAACAGACTGAGAGCAGCCCTGCCGAGAAGGACTTGGGGATGCTGGTGGATGAGAGGCTGGGCATGAGCTAGCCATGTTCCCTTGCAGCCCAGAAAGTCAACTGTATTCTGGCCAGCAGGGCGAGGGAAGTGATTCTGCTCCTGCTCTGCCCTCGTGAGACCCCATCCGGAGTGCTGTGTGTCCAGCTCTGGGGTCCCCAGCACAGGAGGGACATGAGCCTGTTAACGCAAGTCCAAAGGAGGGATCCTGGGATGATCAGAGGGATGGAGCACCTCTCCTATGAGGAAAGGCTGAGAGAATTGGGATTATTTAGTCTGGAGAAGAGAAGGCTTTGGGTTGACCTAATCGCAGCCTTCCAGTACCTAAAGGGAGCCTACAAGAGAGAAAGACACTTCTTACAAGAACATGTAGTGACAGGACAAGGGGAAATGGCTTCAAAGTGAAAGAGGGTAGATTTAGATTAGATATTAGGAAGAAATTCTTTACTTTGAAGGTGGTGAGGCACTGGAACAGCTTGTCTAGAAAAGCTGTGAATGCCCCATCCCTGGAAGTGTTCAAGGCTGGGTTGGATGGAGCTCTGAGCAACCTGGTCTAGTGAAAGATATGCCAGACTATGGCAGGGCGGTTGAAACTAGATGATCTTTAAAGTTCCTTACAACCCAAACCATTCTGTGATTCCATGAAATTGATGATTGACTTGTGGTTTTGCATAGTTTATATTGCTATAAATATATGCAAAATGGGAACAAAACACTATTACAAATACCAAAAGAAGGTCATCAATCTTTTCATGCTCTAAGCACCTTATTTCAGGAACTTTTACATATCCATGCAGAATCCTCATCTTTTCCATAGACTTTTCCAGTGCAAGTGTTGAACTATCTTTCATAGTTACAGCTGACAGGGAATCAGGCCATCATTCAGGCCATCTGATTCTGTTAGACATGCTCTGTATGGTTCTGCCTGGAAAAGTGAGTAGGAATGGCAGAGCTGGTGCACTAGCATTTCTTTGTTATCTGCTTGTTGACCACAGCATTTGGAAATAGAAACATATTCCAACTAATGTAAGAATAGGTGAAAATGATGGATATTCTTTCACCTTCCAAGCTTCAGAAAGATAGCAGAAAATATTAATACCAGGGTTCTTTTATTTCCCCAAATCTAAACTACCAAATTAAATTTATATGTAGTTGACTTTATTCTGAGAGGTTAGAAAGTAAATGTGGAGAAATGAGCGTGTTTTGTGGGGTAAAACACACGCTCTGTGTGCCATCCATTTGGCTGCCAAACCAAAGGTCGTTGTAGAGTCAGGTTTCTTGAGACAGGCAGGTGGAGAAAGGGAGAGCCATAGTCCTTGGAGGCAGGGAGAGCAGACAGCATGCTTAGAGCTAGGACAATCCCACTGTGATTCCATGGCTATCATTGCCTTTGATAGGTCCTCTCCAAATTTGGGATTGTACTTCTGTATGCTGTTTGAGTGTCTGTACACTTTCTAATCTTTGGTCTCCATCTGCTGGGCCACATGGCATGATGTTTGAAAGTGTCACATTCCTCAGCCCCACAGGTACGTTATCCCGTTGCCTGACTGGTTTTGATTTGGTTTGGGGTTTTTTCTCTTGCATAGTTGCTAAGGCTTGCTTTTATTATAGTTGGAGTAGTCATTTCTCAGCTATCAAAGTTGCACTTGTTCAGTGGCCAGTAATTGATTGCCAGTGAACTATTTATCATCCTGAGGTCTCTGTTTTCAACCTGTGCAAGTATTTTAGCATCTTTGCTATTATCACATCCTTAAACTTCACATAACAAGGGACAGCTGGCACCATAGAGCAAAACTCCATAACAAGGTGACAACAGGTCTAATTGGCTGGGACTAAGATTTTACAAAGTTGGCCTATTACTAGCAAAGGCAACAGTTCGCTTGAAGAACCATGGGAGTTTTATTCTGAAATCCGAGGTAAGAAAAACTGAATGGATCTTCTAAAAGCCACAAAAAATGAACCCTAGTCATAAGGCTCTTAAGATACCCTTTGTGTCAGGAAAGAGTATCTATTTATAGGGTATCTATTGGTATTTATTAAAGGATGAAAAAGTTATTGCATCTTTTCTGTTGACACTGCTATAAATACTGGGAGCTTTATAGATTCCTATCAATAGCCTATGAAGCATTTTTAAACCTTAAGGCTTCATATTGACTTTTATTAGAACTCAGTTCCAGACTTAAACAGTATAAGTCTGGGTTCTTCTCTTCTGATTTTAGTTTTGACAGCTCCTCTCTGCCCCTCTAATTGTGTTTGTTATTAAATTAAAGTATTTGTGCTTTAAACCACATCAAGCCATGACCTTCCTAAGCTTGGAATTTAATTTCCAAATTTAAGACCTCTTTTTCACCGAGATTTGGGGATGGGGAGGAAAAGGGTGGAAACTACTGATTTAAATGAAAAATCAGAAGTGATGAGATTATATTAGCTCTAAGATCTTTTTTCCCAATTCTTTCTTCGTAGTGTCTCTAAGCAAAACAAAAGAATCTTTTACACAATCCTCGAGCTCTCACCACTGCTTGATTCTTCCAACATGACACCAGACGACTGGGCCACAATTGCAAAGAAACTTGAGGTACTATGGTGTGGGATAAGAATTAATCTGTCACATAAACAAAACCATCAGTATATCTAGTATGCTTAATAAAATAAAACAATTCAGTAGTGCTATACTTATATATTTGTTTCTTAAATGTAAATGTTAAGTACCTTACTTAGTTACTTGCAAAGTAATGAGTACTGTGCTTGCAGGGTTTGCTGAACCTTTTTTTCTTTTGGAAAATACTGCAAACTCTCTGAAATTGTACTGTTCTTTCAATGATAAGCCATGCTGTAATTCCCTATAATAAAATAAATAGAAAAAATGCAGCTATGATTCCGTAAGGTATGTAATATGTGGATTGATGTGTTTTAAAACATTGACTTGAATTCACTGTCCAAAAATATTGAATGAGATCCTTAAGTGTAGGTAACTTAACTGAAGGTTGTTTAGTTACACATCATTTGAGTGTTCAAATAACTTATTAGTTATCTATTGACATAGAAAATAATTTTGTATTTTTATACCTTTCTTACCCTCGACACAAATGCACTTTTCTAGCTTTGGCTTTGCAACCAAACAAAAAAAATTTCCACCATGCTTAGGTTTCCCACAATAGGAAATGTTTAAATACCTAGATATTTCTGCATATACAGATAGATTCATAACATCCTTCTCTAGATTATAAATTAAATCATCATTTTTCTGCTTCTCTCTACATGTCTGAACCTAGGTGTGTGCTTTTAAGAAAGCAGAAATGCAAAACACTTCAAATGCTTCATACCAGGAATTCATACCATAACTGTTAGAAATAAATAACCATGAGGTCTAGGAAGATACTGCTCTTCCCCTCCTGCTCACTCTGTGATAGGGAGCTTTATAGTGTAAATTCCCTTCTTCCACTATGCAGTAGAAATGCATGTGAACAGTTTAATAATGCAGGGAATGAGGATTCAGGTAACAGTCTGTCACCTTTAGGCTCTCTAATCCTCAAGCCACCAAACCAGGGAGGTTGTTTCTCCTGTGAAATGCATCTTGCCAGGGCAAAGAGGAGATAGAGCTGGTTGTGTAAGTGGAAAACCTCTAGGATGGAACAGGGGTGCAGCTGGGAAAAGCCCAAGGCCAAGAGAAGGAAGCAATCCCATGTTGAACAGGAGAGAATGTACCTTTCTTCCTTTTATTAAAAAAAAAGTTGTTTATTCCTTGTACACAGGTTCTCTTTATGTAGAAATGTCCAATTCATGTAGTCCAAGTGAAAGGTACTGAGAATAAAAAAAAAACCCAAACTTCTTCAACTCTCCAGCATGTGTATAGATACTGACACTTTGTGTTCATCTTGGGCATGTGCTTGGCACAGCTGTAACATGCTGATGGCTTTCCAGACTGAAACATTCCAAGACTTTTCTGTGGGATATCTCCTTAACTACTAGTCTGATCTTTTACATTACAAAGCTTAAACCATACTATGTTCTTTCTCCTCTAATAAGGTTCATCAGGCTGAAGATACTTGTAAGACACTGTTCTAGAGAGGACAAGTGGCTATTTCTGTGATCTTGGCCCTTTTTGGAAACCTATTTACCTTGTTGCTGTGTTGGTGAATAGCTACAGCATGCTTTTTGCATCCCACTGTAGTTGCCCTACAGGAGGATCTTGCGATGCTGGCAGTTGTTCTGTCGGCTCAGTTGTTGGAGATAAGCAGAATTCCCCTGAAACTTCCGATAGGTAGCAACAGGTAGACACGAGTATCAGTGAAGAAATAGCAAAAGGACAAGTAGAAAGCCACAAGTGAGTTTGAAGGTGATCTTGGCATGAAGGACATGCCAAGTGTGTGTGCCTACTGTAATATAAAAAGTGCAATTACATTTTTTAATTAAAAAGAAATCTTGTTTAATGCTATGGCAAACCTCCTTTCTTTCCCCCACACTGGCACTTTGTATATCTCCTTAAGTGTTCTATGTAATCCTTTCCATATTACCAAGTTGCATCAGAGACATCAGTATCTTTCCTTACAGTGTTTACTATGTCCATCATTCTTAAAATAGAGGAACCGTTTCCTTTTTCCTCCAAAAGCCAGCAGATGACATAATTCTAACAGCATGAGCTGTGTGGTTTATGTCTTTACATTAAAAAAACTCCTTTATGGAATTGTATATAGATTAAAATTATTACAAAATTATTTTTTACATCTGCACATGCCTCATGGTCTAAAGGGACTTCTCAAAAAACAGCAAGTGAACATACATTAATGAACAAGAAGAAGCCTCTTCGTTGCTTTCTGCTATGGAAAGGATGACTTTCCATCAGAAGAGGGCACTCTGACACTGGCAGTTTGCCTGTCTGCCACTCGGATTGAATGGACTGCTTTTTCAGTATGTTATGATAGCCTTGGTTTGCCTAATCTGTTCCTGTAAATGGTGTAATCCCCAAAGTAAAAGCGGCAACAAGAAATCAGACTATATGACTAATTTGCATATGTTAACATTCCTGTTTAAAGCCATCGCTAAGCTTTTCCTAATTAGCAGTCTTCTGGTTTAAAAATGCTGCATTAATATGTATACATGGAAGAATCTCTTTGACTGTTCCATAATTAGAATTACTGGCTCTAGAGCTTAGTGTCCTATTAACCCTTAATTGTATTTAAACTGGAAACAGGATAACTTTAGGAGGACTTACGCTTGCAGTACCCTTCAAATATTATGCTGTGCCTGCATCAGTGAAAGTAATGCACTATGTACTTCACTTGCTG
>VYZS01054672.1:0-15052 GCA_013400695.1 Neodrepanis coruscans
TCTAGAGGTCAGGTGAAAATACCTGGAGGTCACTTACAGCAGAATGGAAAGTTCTATGACACATACATAGACACATACACGTGTCTCTGGACAAGAATAAGCACATTTTACCAAGGACCATAGCTCTTATCAAACAAAGCCTGTTTTCATGATACCTGTTTTATTAGTCTAGTTAAAAAATGTCCAGACAGACAAACAAACAAAATGTTCATCTGTGAACTGAAGCTGTTATCCTGTTGTTTGTTTCATGTCCAACCGTATACTCTCATTGTGGTTGCACCAATACTATTAGTAGTTTAGAGGACTTTACATTATTATAAAATTACTGCAGAGCTTATAGACACAGCTTTTTAATAATGAAGTATTTTTTCATAGTCAAACTTTGCAGACAAAATTCCCTGATTTATTGGACATTTATATAAGACATTTGGTATCTCTCATGTTTATTTGGATTTTGCAAGGTATTTGCCTTGCAACTGAAAAATATAATTAACACTCAGGAGAAGTGAATGCTGTTCCCAGCTTTCTTGCAGGGAAGGCATTCCTGTGGATAGCAGGAAGATATGAAGAGCCACATTCATCTAGCTGTGGCTTAGCTCTTACTGTTGTTCTCTGTACGGATTAATGAGAAATTCAAGACATCTACTCTCCAGGGTTCCCAGACATGTTGTACAGTCAAAGAGAGGTAGTTATGACACCTAGTCCAGATGTTGCCAATAGTTAGTTGGTTGGCTGACAATAGTTTCTGTTTTTTAAGGCACTTCTTTCTCAGGGTGTGCTGTGTCTCCAGTCCTAAGCCAAGAGATAATATACATATACGTTGTGCATGCATTTTGGGCCTCCTCTCTTGGTCAGTTTTGTGTTGTAATTGGCAGCAACAATTCTACAGACTGACAACTGATATGTATTTATTACATAAATAAGGAATATGAATTTAATTCATATGAAGAAGCATGGAAAAATATTTTTTGCAACATCCTTATGAATGCTCTTTTTCCTGTCCTGAAAATATGTCAGAGTGTTACTTTTGATGGATGTTGTGTTTTGGAGGAATGTGCCCTTTCTTCAAATGATTTTGTATTTTTCTGTTTACAGGTCTTGTTTCTTTCCCTTTTGCTGTCTATTAGAGTAAATACATTCAGTACAAGAAGATAAATTGAACATTGGGAAATGTTATAAGTTCTGGGCAATATTTGGCCATTTATCAGTGAGACAAGAGATTGTCTTTTTTGAAAGTATAACAGAAAATGATTGATTTGGAAAATGAAACTTCACTCATTCTTCACTGTTTTAGTTATGCTGTGATCCAAAGTCCTCTATTGGATTAAAAGTCCCTGAAAAGTTGTTCCCTGTGTTTGTCTGATCGTTTGGTATTTCTTGTTGGGTTTTTTTTAAGTGAAATTGAAACCTAAGACTTCACTGTCCACAGTGCTTTTATGCAGTTCAGTTTACTCAAAAAGGATCAGAGTAAGGCAGAATCAGAATAGCAAAGACACTGGAGGACCAGCCATGAACCTTCTTGCTTCTTCTCACAATTAAGGTGTCTATATTTCATCAGTGAGGGTAAAACTGATATATTTTAATGGAAAATGAATTCAGAAGTAGCCCAATGTAACTCTAATTAAATCAGTGACATAAAATGTCAGTAAGCCATAAAAATCACCAGACTTCAATAGTGAATTCATTTTACTATATTGTAATAACTCTAATTTCTTAGGAAAGAGATGCACAGTACATGGAGCCAAGTGTTTCTCTTTGCCCGATTTGTTTTTCTTATTGATTTTAGTGAAGTGGAGGAGACATCCATGACTGCTGTCAGTGGTTTGGATTGACTGACATATTACATGCATCTTATATTAGATTTTAAATATATTATGTTTGATCTATTTAGGGAAAGCATTTTGAAGGATACTGCAGGTGGCTAATGGCGCATATCTTCCTTTTTCGATGGGTCTTCTCCCATAGCTGGTTGTAGGCTAGTTCTCCAAATCATGGAAATTCAGGAATTGTTTCTGTGCCATCTGTTGTCACTACGTACTAAAAACTGAAGAGGTGTTTCCTTTGAATTTGGTGGGGGGAAAAAATTAAAAATAAATAAAATCAAAAGGATGAGTAACTTATTCCTGTAATTCTTCACCCAGATAATCTGCAGAATATGCCAAGGAGACCCACTTTTCAGCTATTCACCCACACTCAGGGGATCAAATATCTCATAATGGGAAAGGTGTTAGATTGTAATAAGTGGGACTGAATAAATCATGACAAATGCATGTGGCATCTGACAGAGGACAGTAACTAAACATACATCATTTAATATTTATTTTAAAACAGGGCTTCCCCACCTATTTGCCTGAATGGTAACAGTGTAAAAATGTTGAGAGTTGTAAGGAAGGACTATAAAAATGTTCTGACATAAGAGATTTTCTATTTTTATGAAAGTAGGGAAAAATTTCCCAATGAATAAAATATAAGTAAAATACAATTTGGTTACTGAAACTACACTGCAGTGTTTGTAGAAGAGACAATTACATTTTTCCACTCTATCAAATTGTATAATAATAATAGCAGCCATCTTTTAAATGCTACAAATCAACTTGTCACTTCATATCATGCAATTTGACTGTTACATTTCCTTTTTCTTTAGAAGAGCCTCATGGGATTAGGGTGGAACAAGAACTGTCAATTTATGACAAGAAGCATTTCATACTCAAAGTCACAAAACTCACTGTAGGTGATGAGTTCTAGAAGAAAGCCCTCCATAGTGTTTCCCATGAGATTAACAAACAGTGGAAATTGTTGTTATCTCATATATTAAAATTTATGTGACAAGGACAGTCCAAGCAAAATTGAGCTTTTCAATTGCTTTATTAAACTGAAAACAACTTCCTTTTTTTCACTTATACAGGAGCTAGAGGGATTTGAGATTATATCCATTTTTTAATGTATAAGGGCAACTAAATATGCAGTTACTCTCTTTTAAAGAAGATCTGGAGAACTAAGATTAACTTTTAAACACAGTATTCCTGGTCTATCTTTAATATGACCTTTTCTGCAGAGTCTTCAAGACTGTCAAATGAAGAGTAAAATTCAGAATCATAAAATAATTTAGGCTGGAAGAAAGCTTTGAAGATTATCTGGTCCAACCTCTGACTTGAAGCAAAGCCAACTTTGAAGTCAGATCGAACTTCAAGGAATCCCAAAGTTTTTCAACAGTACATTCAGAAGCTGCTCACCTTTCCCATTTAAACTGATTTCTATAAAAAGGCAGTTCTGTTTTGCACCTTTGCAGCAGAAAATCAAAGTAGAAGCTAAAACATCCATATTATATCAACTTTTTTCAAGTACATTATAAAATACTCATATCTATGTGCTATTTTCTACACAAGTTTTTAAAATTTACTTACTTGATTGACTATTGAATAAGTTTTCTTGTTAGAGAAAAAAAATCCTATGCAAATGAAGAAAACCAGAAAGGAAATTATCAGAGTGTTTTCAAGCTAAGAGGCCTTGACCACCATCCTTTATCTCCTCCATAAGAAATATGCATTATTTTAACACCTGTCTTTGTTATGGGGTTGAGGAAGGAGTGTTTGTTTTCCTGCATGTTTTTATTTCCAAAGTAGTTACCTTTTTACCACAAGAACAGTGAATTTGTATTTTATTTAAACATACTGTTTGTTGTTTTTCAAAAACATTATTGACTGAAAATGTCAATGACCATGAGTCCCGCTCTGTATGTATCAAATTTATTTTAGTTGTGGATCGCTTTGGAAATATTGATTGCAATCAAAATTAAACTCTACTGTGCTGTTCAAGCATTCAATGAATCACCTGTAATAAATTTGATTGTAGAACTTGTTTTGCTATAGTATCTGAAAAAAAGAAATCAATGGCATGTGCCAGTTGACCTTTATGTTAGCAAATGTAAAAAAGAAATATTGTTTAGTAACTTCAGACTTTGTACAAGTGCTGCAACACAACATGCAAAACCACAAAAAAACAACAGCAAAAAAAAACCAAACACCAAAAAAACCCCAGCAACATTTCAGCTGCTGAAAAACAAGAAATTTCTATTCAGTTCACTGACTCAGAGCCTGCAGAGTCTTCTTACCCAGACTGAACATTTTTGATTTGCAATTGGGTTTTTCTGTTCAAGAAAAATCACCATTCATCAACATTTTACGTATACTGTTAAATGTCTGTATAAGAATTTACAGGTTTTTCAGCGAAGTGAGATTTTGTGATTTTTGATTAGGCTTCTACATCTGGATCTTTTATTTTCTCAGAGCTGAGGTTCAAGTAAAAACACCTAAGAAATGGATATGTAAGAAAATGTTACAGATTGCCTACTTCAGACATCTGTGTTAAAAATGAAGTGACAATGATAACTCAAAAACTCCACTTCTTCTTAATTGTCCTATTCAGTGTTGTGTACAAGTAGTCAAGAAAACACTTTAGAACAGTAAAAACTTGGTATTTATTAAATACAACATTTTGGCAGGCGTCACCCCACACTCACTTCACATCCATCATCAGTTAGACGAGTTTTTTCATCTGCACAGTGTGCAAGACTGAATGTTTCAAAAAAACAAGAAGGGGATACTTTTTAAGAGAACATACAGAAGAAAGCGTATGAGGGTTCCTAGCTCTTTAGAGGGATCATTGATGTGCATGATAAATAACAGGACTTATTTGTGAAATGAGCAAGTAAACAGTCAGAAGTCTTGTCCGCACCTGCTGGCAAATGTCTCAGGAGAGTGTGAATGGCATAAACAGAGAAGGACAAAATTGGATGAGATTTGGTAACCAAGCTGCATTCAGCTAAAAGAACATTTTGTCCATCTCTGAGTGTACAAGATATTACTAGCTCTCTAGCTATCTTTTAAGAGAAACAAATTTTTATTTAAAATGGGCATCTTTTCTACACCAACAAGCTTATGCGATTCTGAGATTTCAGAATTGTCTTTCTGCAGCCTGTGGTTTTCTATTAAATTTTAGTACAGAAATTAAGTGTAAACTTCTTAATACGATCCAATGCAGCACACTGACAATTTGGTAGCTACCAAATTCAGAAATGGCTAGCTGCATATCACATCTGTGATCCTCTTGCCAGAATCACTCCCTCCTGCAGTGCTCTGATCCTAATTAACTCGAGATAACTGTTGAAGCCAATGGATCTGCTGCTGTGACAAAACTGGGTGATTCATGACCAACCCATGTCACTCATTTTTCTGTGCTGGAGCAGAAAAAATACTAGAGATCTCACACTCAATCCACAAAAGGAATAACTCAGATGATTCATAAAAAGCCTGACAGAAGCTCGGGCAGATTTAGCTAAAGCATGGAGTGCCTCAGCTTCCCATTCTACTCCTCTGCAAGTCTGTCTCATTTGTTATGAATGTTTGTGAAACTCTTCCTACTTTGAGGTCCATGCTGATGAACTACATAGCAAACAGGGCAGCTTATTTTGCTACCGTGACCTCGGTAGGACAAGACCCCATAAGAGGACAAGACTGGCTGCCCCATTTTGAACCATCCACTACTGCCGAACATTGCAAAATATTTTATCTCCTTGAATACATTTCTTGTATTGAGAAATACAAACTGTTTTACTCATGTGACAGAGACCTGGTTACCTAAAATTGATTAGCCAGTACTGACTTATACTATGTTACCATATTATGTTGCATGCTTTATGAAACTGAGATATCCATCTGTCCTGGTTTCATCCAGAGTTAATTTTTTGCAACAACCATAAGAGAGCAGACCCTGGAGCCATGTGGATGTGGCTAGTAGGTTGTTCTATACCAGCCCAGATCACTCCCAGGGAGAAGATTGTCCCATCTGGTGGGAAAATGCAGGGTTTGAAAGACTGTGGTATTTGGTATTTGGTATTTGACCTGGGCTTTCCATGTCTTTTCTTTGTCTTACACCATTTGTTATTAATATCTTCTTTTAATGTTTGTTTTATTATCTTGTTGTTTCCAGTAAATTGTTTTTATCTCAACACATGGCTTTCATATTTTGTGCTTCCAATTCTCAACTACAACACTGGAGCTAGAAGGGAAAGGGTAAGGTGGGAGTGAAAGAGTGGTGTCTGGTTTGGGAGGGTCTTGGTGGATGCACTGAGTTAGGGAGTACTATCCCCAAGTCTCAACACTATCCCAAACCAATTTATATACCAGAAGGTGAGGCATCTCATAACTTATGTGAGTGGAGTAACCACAACCACTGTTATAGCTTCTGCTGTTCTAGGCAATACAGAAAGGTCCCTCAATGGCCACTCTCAATAACTGGAGATATATCCCTGAACTGGAACAGTCAAGTTTTTTGTATTTGCATACTCACCCCATTGGGAAAAATGTCCTCCCAGGTGCAAAAACCTACCACAGATTCTGAGGACAATTGTCTAGTGACAATTGAATTATTCACACATTTTAGTATTTATGACATTAATAACATCATGTTAAATTTTCCAGTTCTTTGTACATATATTAAGTTCTGATAAAGCAGATATTCTCATGAGTTAACATAATAGTCCCATAAAAAAAAAACACTCAGAAAGTCATTCTCTTTTAATACCCTTCCCAAGATAGTCATAATTTTCTGCATTGCAATGGGATAGAGTAGAATATCCTGCAAACTACATCTTTGAAAAAGCTGTTTCTATTGTATAGGATAGCTGTTGTATTGGGTAGTTTTATCATCTCCACTTGGAAGCAAAGATTTTACAAATTAGTCTTTCCTTTTAAAGTGCAATTATACCTCTACACATTTTTTCTATTGTTTTACTTCACTCATGTTTAAGCTGTCAATCATTTGTTGCCTCACACAGGGACAGTGAGACAGATTATAAAGAATATTCACCAGAAAGTCAGTCTCATCACCAGGCTGTAGATGACAAAAAGGGCAGCTATGCACTTATGAAATAATATTTTGCTTTATTTTGCCTTGTGTATAAGACAAGAAAACATCCGGCTTAATTAACAAGAAAGAGGATTTAGGCTAAATATTAAGGATAAAAGTTAGTTGTTTAGGTGGAAAAATGCTAGGAGAAGATCAAGAATATCAAATCCATCCTGAATGACCTTTCAACTTTACTTAAGGACTGTAATAGCAGTGGCTGTACAGTTATTTGTTTGAAATCAGTGAACAGAGAGAGGACAGTCCTCACTGAGGCTTCCCAGCAGGCTGAGGGCAGGCTTTAACTCCACTAGGCTTCTGGTATTTAAGGCTTAGGGTTTTTAGGGAGTGCTAACAGGAGTAGGCTAACAGGGTTGTAGAGGGGTTGTTGTAGAGGTAGTTTGAGTGGCAATTCGCGTGGGCAAGGTGAGCAGGTAGGGCGGCAGACACTGGCTTGGTAGGTGTGGTTGTCTTTTTTGGCTTTCTTTTTCCTTGTCTCCCTCCCCTCACCAACAATGGTGAACAAACAATCAAAAAACATTGCTAAAAGGAGTGTACTTGTTCAAACAGTACCTCTGCTGAGGGGTGCTGCTGTCCAAACCTCTGACTGCAGGGACTGCAGGGAATGCCTGAGTCTCCTGGTAGTTCCAGAGGACAATGCAAAAAACACCTGTGTCTGGTGTTAACAGGTGAATGACCTGCTCTGTATGATGGCAGAGCTTAAGGAAGAGGCTGAGAGGCTTGGGAGCATTCATGAGAGTGAAAGGGAAATAGATTGGTGGAGACATACCCTTCCATCTCTCAGAGCTGCCCAGAAGCCACAG
Source organism: Neodrepanis coruscans (assembly GCA_013400695.1). Taxonomy (NCBI): domain Eukaryota; kingdom Metazoa; phylum Chordata; class Aves; order Passeriformes; family Philepittidae; genus Neodrepanis; species Neodrepanis coruscans. The sequence continues at coordinate 7,728 of VYZS01054672.1, forward strand.
GAGCCTCGTGTCTCCTACCGTCATGATTGCTGGAACTTCTCAAATACGATGGATAACGGCTTAGCCACCTCCATGGCCAGTTCCTTCAGGATCCGTGAACTTGTGCACTTTTGGGTTCCTTAGTTAGTCTCAGATAAGGTGTTCTTTCAAGACAATGGAAACTAACACACCTGTGCGGAGGTGAAGGTAGACACTGTGATTTTGAATGTGTGGTTTCAGCTATGTGAACAAAACACAGCTATATATGTCCACCTTAAGAACTTTTGCTCTTCTCCTCACTGCAACAGTGACCCTTAACATAAGTCCAATGTCCAATTTGTCACTTCTTTCCTTACATTGTTCTGAAAAGAAAAGCCAACCAATTTAAGAGAACACTAACAAATGTAACAGTAAAATGTTATGATTATATAATCTTTCTCCTGTGGACAGTAGAAGAGGAAAAGGGAACATTCTGTCCAAGATAAATTTGTTGATAAATGGAGAAACTGCTACTCAGTGATTCCTGTTTCAAGAACCTAATGATTTACTGCATTTTATTTTAGGGAGCTTCACTTTCTGGTAAAATTTTTCCAAATCAGTTGAACATACTGTTTTCTTAGGTCAGACAATGTCAACAAATTTGCTACAAGAAAAAAAAACAGAAACAAACACAGCATACGAGTCATAAGAGTTTAATAGTATGTTTGAGCAGGTAAAATTGGGAACATTCTGATACAGCTCCAAATACCTCTACAGCATGCAGTGAAAGTAATTAATGAAAACAGTCTCAGCATGAAGAGCAAGGCTCTACCTCCTTCTTTAAAGCTTACGATTAATTATTACCTATGCCCCTTCCATTGTTCTACTTTCTTTTTCTAGGACTTGGGTGGTAACTTCTTATTGCTTTTGACTGTTGAAACTATTTATGATACGCTTACCTGAAGTACCAAAACGTTTGGTTGAACTATGAGTTTGCTCCTTTTTATAATACTTAATTATAATACTCTTCTGATTGTTCATAAAATCCTTTAATTAGGGGACATTAAATCCATTCTAGTATATATTGCTGGTCAAACAAGTATGTGATTAAGCCTTTTGTCTGCTCTCCATCTCTTTGCTGGAACTGCCTTTCCAGAAGAGAGAGGGAAAGCAACACATAGAAAGCGATCTTTCACCTCAATGTAGAAGCTTTGAACTTAAGCTTCAAAGTCTGTGCTTCATCTATGAAGTAATAATCGCCTTAATTTTTTATAGTGCTACTTACCAGCTGCTTTGAAAGCGTGGTACAAGAGAAGACAGTATTATTGTTATGGGGTGAAATCAGATTCCTGAAGTTAAAACCTATTTTCCCTTTTTCCCTGTTTTTTTTCCCCTCTCTTCTGGGAAGGAGGGAGGGGAGACGGGCTAGCCTGGTGGCAGTGGCACATGTGGCGCGGGGACCGTCCTGTCTCGCGGCCACCAGCGCCGGGGCAGGGCGGGTGCCCCCATTCCACCCCCTCAGGCTGGCGGGAGCAGCTGCCACCTCCCACACGGGTTGCCCAGCAGGAGCAGCCCCACGGGTGCTGCCAGCAGCAAGGGGGGTGGTGCTGCCAGTGTTCACCCTGTGGCTGCTGCGGGCAGCGGGGTACTTGTTGCCTCCCCTCCCCATCGGCACCTTGGTGTGGTGGGTGCGGAGCTGCCCCGGGTCCCGGCAGCGGTGGGGTGCCACCGCTGGGTGCCAGCAGGCTCGGATTGGCTGTTCCTGGCACTACGCGCATGCGCAGTGGGTTTTCCCGTGCACGTGAAAACGCGGCACTGAACAGAGCTGTCGGTGACCCTCACAGCAGGGGAACCACCCCGCCCCAAGTGGCTGCCACTAGCACAGGTTGAGGGCAGCCCGGTGCCTATTTCCAAAGCCCCCAGGGCACTCCGCAGTGCTCGCGGGTGGCCCCAATCCTCCTCGGGCCCTGGCCATGTGGCAGTCTGGCAGGAAGCACCACCATGTTGCCTCGTGGCGAGATCACACAGAAGGCGGTTCCTGGGCACCGTCTACCCAATCCAGAAGCAGCCTGTGCCTGGGAAGGACTCCAAGATCGCACGGGATTGGTTGTCTATAAAACGGCAATCCCGGAGGCCATCTCTCTCTTTCGATATTTACTGATCGGTGGCGTAGCATCCCTGCTCGTCTTTGCTCCAGCGGTGCGAGTGGGATTGTGGCTCCAGCAGCAGCAGCAAAGGCTGAAGACCACATCCTTCTATCAGCTGTGGCATTTTTTCTTCCCTGGGGGAGGGGAGTCTCCCTGGGTGTCTTTAATTTTCAGGTGTTTTTCAGGAAACCCCGTCGACGACCCAGTACTATCCTAGTTTCCCCCCTCACACCAGCCTCTGGCCTTGGAAGAGCTTAATTTGTCTGTCTTTGCATTTTTATTGTCGATTTGTGTGTGTGTGTAAAATAAAACGTGTATGTTTTTCCTGGTTTTCTACTGGGTTTCTCTCATCACTATTAAGCCACTCTAGGGTGTCCAAACCAGGACAATTTTTTACTCCAAGCAGCAAGATAAAGGATTTGAGGAATAAATAAAAAGAAAATTACATACCAAATAGTACTCACTGAACCAGCCCCGAAAGCTTTCTCAGGTAGTGATCCTTAACTTGCCTTCTCCAGCACACTAATTACCTGCTCAACACAATGTTCATTATTAAGATGCAAACCCTATTCTGTTGAAAAAAGTGAGTGAGGACAAAATACGTGGGTATAAAAGACATCCTTTGGGCTTGGGTTATTGCTGCAGAAATAATTGTGTACAGAATGATTAACTTGATGCAAAGTCCTAGTAGAGACAGCACACAAGTAATTTGCATTTTATTGTAACTGTACACCTTTAAATCCATTAACTAAAGAAGGTCTTGAGTAGCTGCACAGTGGTAGACTACCTATTACAGGCATTCTCCTTTAAGTATCTGTATATATGTTAACAGAACTGACCCATTAATTGGTACATTAAAACAAAGTTTTGCTTTCCATCAAATCAAAACTCTAAATCATAAAAAGAATCTAGAATGCAGCCAGACAAAGAAAACCTAAACCCACCTTTTCGACATTTCACAAATGGCCAGCAAGTTCAGAAAGATAAAATGACTGCTTGTTTTGCTTGGCACTAACTGTTGGCTTTTATCAACTGTAGCCCAGCTTTCTAGAACCACTAAAAATGAGTTTTAAAAACTGGAATGCAGAGAACTTATTTTGACTCAACACTTTGAACTTAAGCCTTGTGATGTGTAACCCCACTTCAAATGGTAATTTTACCATCATTCATTTTTTAGACTCAGAAAATCTGATTCCAGAAGAACACGTGAAAACCTGAAAATAAAGAGATAAATCAATTTAAATGGAAGTCCTAAGGAGTGTAGTATGTTAAGGCAGAGGGCACAACCTGCAAAACACACATGGATGAAGGGAATGCAAGCTCTGCAGTGATTTCTAAATTCAGTAGAGGAAAGATGGGAACTAAAGGTCTTTGGAGCAGGGGGATGTTTTTTTTTTTCATTCCATTTATTTACTGTTTTCCCACAATGTGTTATGAAAGCAATAAGACTGGAAAAAAGTGATTGCCACAAGTTATGTACCTTTCATTCCGTACTTCTTTAAACTAATAACCATAGTGCTATACTTATGAAATGTGTACCTCCAGTATAATCATACAATTCTATCTTTAAATTAAATTAAACTGATACATATTCTTTCAACCTTGCTGAGCTTAAACCAAACATGATAAATTCGGAAAAGACCTCAGGGTCATTGCAGACAGCACCAACCTACCAGAAGACAAGGCACTGAAAAAAGGACAGACTCTAGCAATGTGGATTTTTCTGTTTATTAGCTGCACAATATCATGTGCTCTCTAAAGCATTAAATCATTAGTTTTTCTAGCACTTGTATCTGTAATCATTCTCTGACAAAAGTAGAAGCCAAAAGTAGAAGCCAAAAGTCAATATTCAGTGCACTTGGGGAAAAAAAAGGAATTTACAGTCTATATAGTTTTCTGTATTTGAAAGATAATTTAATACAACACCCTGATTTAATCTGAATAACGATAACTGAACAACTGTGCTGTTCATGATCATATTTTAGAACAAGTCAAATGAATTTCCAAAACAGTTTAAACTAAACACAAACAAATCGCTTTTCTTACTGAAAAAGACAGTTCACAAAATGAGGAAGACAATAGTTTAAACAGGAATAACTAATCCAGGAACAACTTGATATATAGAGTAAGCCTTGACCTGGTAGCTATTTTTTCCTACAAACTGTTCCTGTAACTGACATTAATCTTGGCAACTTTCAATCTCTGAGGAGAACTATTGTCATTCCCATAAGTACTTTTAAAATATTTTTTCCTGGTTAACCATAAACTAAACTATAAATACACAATTAAGGATTAACAACACCATTCATTAAACATGACAATACAAGCCTTCCTTGCTGTTGTGAGAAGCACTGAACATTAATATCTATTTGGAACAAAAAACTTCTACATGTTTTAAGCAGAAATATTTGTGGTACAGAAGCTAATGATTGTTATTAAAACTATAGGTGACACCAGTGCTAAAACTGAGAAGATTTTGAATGGTTTTACATAAAATAAGATTAAAATGGTTAATATTCTTTCTTGGGGCAAAAAAAGAACACTTTCTCTGAAACACAGTCAATATCCAAGTGAGCTGTGTCTTGTCAGCTAAAGATAACTACTGTAAGAATATTAAATGGGTTTTTTACTCCATCTAATAAAAAAAGAAAAAATTAAATATAAAATGTTCTGCTACTGTTATTTTCCTAATGTTAAAGAAAAAAGATGCAATTAGGTTCTACTACTTTGGGAAATTGCTAGATAAGCAACTAAATTCAATCAGAGAAAAATTGCTTAGGGATTAAGTTAGGTGACAAATGTATTGCTGTTACATCCCATCTCTAGTAGAGCTGCATGACCTTCTGTGTAGTGTTTCTGGCTGAAATGTAAATTTGATGAACAGGATGAAACTTCAAAAATGAGATACCCACATCTAACCACTTAGAAAACACTTCAGTCATACAACCTGATGAACATAAGAATTAGGCCCCTTTTTCACCAAAACTTCAGTAATCCATGCAAAATTCCTAGGATGCTGAAACAAATCTACAGATAGATGTGGTCCATGGTGTTTTCTTCCTTTCCCCATATGTTTCTGGAGTGCCAGTAGAACCTAGATTACAGAAAACATTGTGCTGGGAAAGAAAATTTAAGGATGCTGGTCTCGCAAGTACTATAGATAATACACACACCGCTACCATTTCTTGAATGCATCTCTGGGTAACAAACAACTCTGTCTAAAGAATAGGAATCTGTTGTTTTCCGTCTATCTACCTTGTTAACTTGATCAGATACCAGCATGCATTTTCATATTGCTGCAGTCATGAAAGCAGGACTTGTTCAGAGGTCATTCTGTGAGATGAATTTGCACAGTGCATTTCCTCAAGGAGAAAATTAAAAGCACTTTTAGCAGGTTGTCAGTATTGCTTGCAAAACACGGAGTGGATACTAAATAGTAATTACCACTGAGTCAGAGTTTATGTTTGGGGACATAACAAGGAGAAAGCTTTTAAGAACTGATGTCTAGAACCTAATTCTTGAAGATGTTTGAAAGGTTATTTATGGCAATAATGACCATAAATTGAGAAGGAATGGAGGAGGTTATACTTCATGCTGGTTCCAGTCTTTCTGAGATAATACAATCTGTAGGAAATAGCCATGGGAAGTCTTGTAAAATATGTGATGGAGTCACACACTGGTCTGCTCAGTGTACCTAGTCAAGGATGCTATTATGCCCAAAGAATATGAAGCAACTATCCGTGAATGTCTCCAAATGCAGGAGGTGCAATACAGATCACATTAAAGGTAAATGAGTTTTTGTCTCTGCCTTCAGCAGAGTACAGATTTTGTTCCATGAATAATTCTCTTTTCAGTTTTTAATGAATCCTGTAGAACCTGTATCTACATACTTTTTTGTCTCTTCTCACAGCTTTCTGTATGGACTGGCTACAGTTCAACCTTCTGTTCGGCATGTACTCTGTGAAACAGAGAAATCTATTGAAATATCCAATCCATCTTTTGAAAAATAAAGAAGTGTTCTTATTTTTTTTTTCCATAATGAATCACTGAGCTTGCTGGGTTTTCACCAGCTACTAGTCTACTGTATTTCCAGCTAGCATTGTTTCCTCTTGATATTTATGAGCAAAGTAGCTGTACCAGGTTAATCCTGTAATGGGAAATCATTTTTGCTTTAGGAAGAATACTTACACAATTCATATCCTAAACATGATGGTTACCTGCCATAATATTACCTATCCATTCTGGTATGGACTGGCTGTTTTAATCCTTCATAAATAACATTTATTATCTATCGCTTATTAATAATTCAGAAAACTGAAGTTAAGAACCAATGCAAGCAAAACTGTTTACCAGTAATGGATTTTTCCATTATATATAATGATAATGAGAATCCTCAAGCCATAAGCAAAATTAAACAATAGGCTGTACAAGTATCCTGTTCCCATTCAACATTGGTTACCAAACTGAATTTCTCTACGCATGACTGCAGTTTCACTGATACGGTCCTAAGAGTTCTTTAAAACTTGACATTTATACCAAGTTTAGCTTGTTCAATAATTTTGTTCAAAGTACAAAAGAGAAATACTTTGCCTTACAATTTCCACATTTCATTTTACAGTGTAAGAGCTTCACTCGAATATTATGTAATGATTTGTCATACTGGCATAGTTTTTACATGAGTAATTTTAAAATTCTGAGTAACCACTGAGCTTACTGCAGTGCTTACTGCAAAACAGATATTGGGATACTTCTGATCCTGGCTTATATGAATATGCCTGTGTGGTGGTTTTACCACAAATTCAGCGATTTTGGAGCAGAGACTCTGAGAAAAGTCACAAACACACCTCAAAATGAAGAAAACACACAAATATCACAGTTCATTTTGCGCAAACACAAAAACCCAACAAATAAAGTGCAAAACAGACAAACAAATTAAATTTTCCAGGGCCCGCGTTTGAGGTGAGGACGCTCTGGAGATAGTGCTTGTCTCTCTCTCCCTCTGGGCCCGGCTGAGAGACTCCAGGGTAATTAGAAGGGAGCACGTGCTCTGCCCGGTTTTGACTGAGGGAACAACTCAAGAAAATTTTAACAACCACGCACCCCCTCCCTCCCTTCCTTAGCCCAAGGAGAGATTTAGTGCTGAAAAAGGGGAAGATGTGGTCTTCGGCCCCTGGGGAATAGCTGCAAGGTAACCCCCAGGTCACCTGCCTCCCGCGGGAA
>VYZS01054673.1:0-14218 GCA_013400695.1 Neodrepanis coruscans
GAAGTTTTCAAAAAGTGATCTCTTTATCCATCAGGTGCACTATGTTAACAGTGCTGCTAGTACCACAAGTAAATCAAGGGCTTGGCTATTCTATTTAACATCTTTCCTATGTGGCATTCACTTTTTTTCTTCTTCATTCCAGTTCCAAAACCCCAGATGAAGTTTAGCATCCAAACCATGTGCCCCATAGAAGGGGAGGGGAACATCGCTCGCTTCCTCTTCTCGCTGTTTGGCCACAAGTACAGCGCAGTCACCTCGACCCTGATGGACAGCTGGGTGGACACAGCCCTCTTCCAGCTGAGGGAGGGCAGCAGCAAGGAGAGGGCAGCAGTGCTGCGCTCCATGAACGCTGCCCTGGGCAGGAGCTCGTGGCTGGTGGGCAGTGAGCTGACGCTGGCAGACGTGGTGGCCTGGTGTGCCCTGCAGCACACGGGCACTGCCAACGCCGCCCCGGCCAACGTGCAGAGGTGGCTCAAGTCCTGTGAGAACCTGGCACCTTTCAGCTCCGTCATGAAGCTCCTCAAGTGAGCCTCTGGTCTTCACACTGGTGTCATTTTAATCTTATTCCACCTCAAGCCTGCTGTAGTGTGTGAGTCCTTTCTGAGATGTGTTACACTTGGACGGGGTTCTCAATAAAGACATTACAGCTGCCTTTTGGGTGTGACTTTCTTTTTTTTTGTAATTGATACATATCAGGAGTGTTTGTTTAATGATTTTAAAATATGTAAATTAGTCTTATGTAAATAATTTTTCCAGTGCAACATGATTCCTTTCTCTTGACCATAATAAATAAGGCAAAAGGATAAAAAAAGAACAGACAGCAAACTGAAAATGCTTTGAAATCTTTTATGTAAAAAAAAATATTTTATATAACTTAGCATACAGTAGAGGTTGGTTCTTCCTGTACTCAGACAGGAGAGCCTAGTCTGTGTTCATCTTGCTCTTCAGAAAGCAGCCTTATTCTCTCCCTCAGCTTCTCTATTTCTTCCTCTTGCTGTCGCACCTTCTGCTGTAGGTTTGAAATAACCTGGAAATGAGTCAGTTCATTTAGAGCCAAGCAAGGACAGGGCCATGCTGACGTGTTTGAATTGTGTTTGCAATCTACTACAGACATGCTGCTGCACAGCTCTTCTGCACACTGGATACTACAGCTTAATCCACAAAGCAAGGAAAGGAGAAATGATTTAAAGATTCTGCAGATGTGTTGAAAAGCTTCAGAAGCTTTTCTGACCTATAATAATACATCTCAGCTGCCCAGTTTTCATAAAGCTATAGTTCATGACCATCTATCTTACTGCAAAGACACCAGAAACAAAACAGTGGTCACATACTCAAGTTCAAACAAACATAATCCAGGCAGGGATACAAAGGGCATTATCTTTTTGCATTTCTTTACCATGGGAGGGTTGAGGTTATTGGCATAACTTACATGTTCTGTGGTATGAAACAGTTCACTTTCCAAAAGCTGAGCAGCAGTTGGTCTGTCTGTGGATCTGGGGCTGGTGAGGAGTTTCACATACTTGGCCTGAGTAGGCCACTGCTTGTAGAAGGTATGAGGAATTTGGCCATTCCTTAAACGTGTGAGAACTTCTGTTCTTTCCATTTCTGTTCCAAATGGCTGGAAGAGTTCTAGCAGGATAACACCCATGCTGTACATGTCTGACTGGTAATGAGGTGAAGAAAAAGTTCTGGGGTAACTGCTGGTTTAAATTAACTGAGCTGCTTTTCCTCATAAAAAAATCACAATGTGAAAAGGTTTCATAACAATGATTAAAGAGTATTGCGACACCACAAAAGGAACACAAATTCAAGCCTGTAATACATTTCTCAAAATCATCTTAGAGATACAAGTAATTTTTGCATTAATAGTAAACTAGGAGGGCAAAGTTGAAATCCTGGTTTCAACAAAAGAGTAACAGTAGGAGGAATATTTATGTATTTACTAAATATTATGTATTTGCCTACTGAAAGGCTTGATTTATTCCCATTACCTATCCTGTGTTAATAGAAAAAAAAAAAAAGAAGAAACAAAACCACAAAACCAAAGCTTCCTACCTTGAAATCATAGTGAGATCCCTGCAGTTGTTCTGGTGAGGCATAAAGGCAAGTCCCCACTCCTGAAGTGTGTGTCAGTCCTTTAAAAAGGCAATTTACACTTAACTAGTGCTGTTACCCTTTCACTTCACAGTTTAATGGCTTTAATATAGAAACTTAAACACTGAAACCCATTAAATTTTTTTCTCTTACCATTTACCCTTTCTGTTTGAAACCACTGGTCTGCATCATTCCAAAGAAGGTCTTTGCAGGCTAAGCCAAAGTCACCTATTTTTACCTGATGATCTGGTCCATGTAGAAAGATATTTCTAGGCTACAAAACAAGACGGAATACAATTTAAAAATATGTGTATACAAAGAATGAAGTTTCAGCTGTTTCAAAGTCCATAAAATCCAGTGTTTCACACATATAATTATTTAACACTTCTGATTAGTGAGAGAGAAAAAAATAGTCATTGTTGATACCAAATTATCAGCAATGGTGTTAGGAACACCATTTGGGCTGAAAGACCATGAATCTAGAACAAGGATCTAAAAAAAAAGGAATAAAAGAAAAAAAAAGGAAAAATGGAAAAAAATAAAAAGATTTAGTGGAAAGACTGGGTTTTTTTCTCCAGCAGCAAAATGGGCAATTTTCAGAATAGTAATTAAACAGAACAGGCAAGAGTGGACAGGAAATTAGGCCCAGTGAAGTAGCAGGAAGGATGATTGAATATCATTGGGCCAGACATGACACTTGTCTGGATGATAAGCACAGCTGCAATGTGTTACTTGGTTCTGGGAAGTTGCTATGAGAAACCAAATTATGAGACACTTGAGGGCTCAGACTCGTAACACCAAAATAGCTTTATCCATCAATTTTGGCTTTAAGAGCACCAGGGAAGAGAAATGCAAGCATTATATACATCTAGAAAAAAAGACACTTGCTCAGGTGGCAGAAAGGAAATAGCTGATCTGCTGGAGTATAAACCAGACATGAGTAGTTTAACAAGAGATGAGCACAAGAGATCACTGTTTTCCTTTAAAAGATGCAGCACTGCTGAACAAGTTGCTGGGCTTCTCTTATCTAGTGAATGAAAGACACAAGCCAGGAACACCCACCCACTGGACTTCTGTTCTCAGAAAGTCACATGCTGAAAGATTTTCTTAGAATATTATCACAGAAATTACTGTCTCTGCAAGATACCTGCAAAATCACCATTAGGGGAATAGATGGTGAAAACAATGAGCACTGGCTCAAAAACAGGCTGGCAGTGACTCTGGAATTCTGGAATTCTTCATACAACTACCAGGACTCCAGATATTTCCAGAGCTCAATCATAATGCACTATTAAGTCAATGTAGAGCCCAGGTCACCTCAAATGCAACATGAAGTTGCTTTCATTCTCCCATAATGTAAATTATTTTTGTTTTCTACAACCTCAAGCAGTAATTCCATGAACTTACTTTGATGTCTCGATGCATCACTCCCATGCTGTGGATGTAGCAAACTCCTTCTACTAACTCTTGAAAAATTTTCATTGTCCACTGGACATCCACAAGCTGGTAAGGACCTTAAAACAAATGACATTATTTCAGCTAATTTTACTAAATTATCTAAGTTTTTGGTGGTATGCCTTGTTGAATTCTGTTTATTTAGACTGTGGAATAAATTTTTAACAGACTGAGCACATTTCAAATATGGATTTTTCTTAGACTTCTCACAGGAGAGTATTTTTGAAACAGCAAAAAAAATCACTAACTTCAAAATTCCAAACAGGAGAGTTCAGGGAACATGAACATATGTCTTCCTGAAAAGATTCTTCCAAACCCCATCAGACAGCTATTTGATTATGAATTTAACAAACTCATTACTTTCATGTTAAGTGCAGAACTAGCATAAAAATACAGTTCCAGATAAAATCATACTAATTTATGTAGTGACATGCTGTCTGCATCGATTTGCACCCTTCCTTTTGGGATTCTAATCCTTCTGCTGTGCTGCCCTCTGAAATTTCCCCATCTCCTCTGGCTGTAGCTGTCCTAAATACACTGAGCAGCTCATTGTTTTTACCATTTGTCACATTTCTGTTTTATTAAACCATGTTTGTCTTCCTGCTCCAGTGACCCACATCTGACATGTCCATTGCCCCTTGGAACACTCACTGGATTTCTGTTTCTTGGTGTCTAACCTGTGATAACATTCACCTTTCCTCTCCTGGCACCATGAAAAAATGTGTAAAAATTGTGTTTTGCAAGGTCAAATCTGTCATTTCCTGACCAGGAACATCATCTTTCAGCTTATGAAAGCTAAAAACCTCTGATTACAGGAGAGATTAGTGCAAGTTGGAGACAGTTTGCTGTAAACCTTGACTGAAGAGAGGAACAGATTTATCTTAATAGTGATTAAAACTGAGATGGAACATTAATCACACAGTTCATGTTTTACAATCTGTTATGCATGTGCTTTTTTTATACAACCACCCAGAGAATGGAACATGTCTCTAATGCTTTAAGAGCATTAGACTTGTTCTTCCAAATGCCAGCAGTTATTGATGCTGCTTGGTATCAGGGCTTTAGAACTCCCCTGGTCACTCAGGCAAAGGACATGTGAGATCCTTTAGACCTGTTACAAATCAGCCTGTTTGTTCTTGGGAACAGACTTTTAGGTTTGTTGTAAGGTGTCTGGATCAAATGATACATTTGTATTTTCCCCAGCAGATAAATTTGCCTTTAAAGAGCTTTCTGAAAAAAAGCAGATTCTGTTAATAAAAACCTCTATTCCAAACATGAAGTACTGCCCAGACACAGATCTCCCCAGGTAACAACTAAGCCTCAGGCATAGTCATTCTTCTTTGAAGAGTTGTCTAAAATTCAGAAATTGAAATCCTTTTACCAACATCTATCACACAAAAATTCAATACAAGCTGCTATTTGATTAAGTGAATAAAGAATCTACTGGAGATCTGTATTAGAAGCTGCTGAAGTAAAATAAAAACAGGCAACTGGATTTCAAATTGCCAAAGAAAATAAAAATTATTTGTATTACAATGAATAAGTAAATTTCTAAGACAGGGATGAATCTTACTGGCATTTTCCTCTGTTCTCTTGCTGCATCTTTGATTTCTGTCAACAATCCAATCCCACAGGGACAGTTCACAGAACTGCATTTGTATATGAAGCATCAAATGATACTCCACCTGACAGAAAAACAATGGTCAATGGGTTTGCCACTGTATTTCCTTAGTTATTGTCTTTAAAGCTAATAAAACCAAAATGCATTAAAAAAACCCATCAAAACCCAGATAACAAAATGACATCAAGTACAGTATAACTGATCTACCGCATTCAAGAAGCAAATGCAACAATGCTTTGGGGTTTTTTTTTGCTTCTTCCTCAAATTTTAACAATTGTTATATGATAGAAGTTAACAAAACTGCCAGGTACACACTTTAATATTCAGATTGGAGTTCAAATGCTTCTAGAGAGGTTTATTCCAACTTGATTGTGTAAACTAATACCAAAATTTTAAAAAATCAACCTCCTCATAAGGAATTTTATGGAATCATAGAATTGTCTAGGTTGGAAAAGACCTGTAAGATCATTGAGTCCAACTACTGCATTTATTACCATGACTGTGTAACTCAGTATCTGATAATACCAGTTCATCTGATAACCTGGACAACCTTCAGAACTGGACTTCTTGTGAGAAGGAACTCCAAAGAACAGCAAAAGCTTGAGGCATTCCAGAGCTGGCTGTGTCAGACACAACCTATCAGGGGTATGGTATGAATGCCAACAAAGCTGTACAAGCACAGGCCATTCCCTGCCCCAGTCTTTCACCTTTTCCCATGTACTCCTACACTGTATGGGCACCACATGACACACCAAGACACATCAGTCACATCTGCATCAGCCACTACTGGATGTTGAANAAAAGACCTGTAAGATCATTGAGTCCAACTACTGCATTTATTACCATGACTGTGTAACTCAGTATCTGATAATACCAGTTCATCTGATAACCTGGACAACCTTCAGAACTGGACTTCTTGTGAGAAGGAACTCCAAAGAACAGCAAAAGCTTGAGGCATTCCAGAGCTGGCTGTGTCAGACACAACCTATCAGGGGTATGGTATGAATGCCAACAAAGCTGTACAAGCACAGGCCATTCCCTGCCCCAATCTTTCACCTTTTCCCATGTACTCCTACACTGTATGGGCACCACATGACACACCAAGACACATCAGTCACATCTGCATCAGCCACTACTGGATGTTGAAGACTTTCAAGTTTGATGGGGCTGTTTTAGGCATTTTCCTTCATGCTGTTACTTTGAAAGGACTCAAGATGACCAACACATGGAAACTTTGTCATATAAGCTGTTTTGCCAGCTGCTCTGGTTCATCTTCCTTGCCCTGGTGTTACCCACTTCAGTAAAAATTGTCTAAACTTTTGGCTTTAATTGCAGTCATTTCATTCCTTTATTATTATAAATCATTCCTCTGTCTATCAAACTGCTTCACAAGCAGCACTAAATTAGACAGCAGGTGAGTCTATTGAAAGAAAACTGTACTTACCTCAAACTCTCCACAAAGAGCTACATCATTCCTCAGTGATTCTTCAGTGCAGGACTTACTTTCTGTGCTACCATCCTGATCCAGACTGGAATGATTTTTCACATCAGTTGATACACTGCTAACATTATTTACAGAGTCTTCTTGTAATTCTCTGGATAATTCACAGTTATTTGGTTTCACACACTCCTCACTATTGCTGTTTGTAAAATCATTCCTTTCATCCATGTTTTGCACTGATTCACTACCCAGATTTCCAAGACTGGTACTGTCACAGGACTTCTGTTCTTGTGAAGTCAGGTCAGCAAAGACAATTGAACTGCTGCTTTCCACATTCTGGTTGTGATAGTGGTCACTGAAAATAATAAAGAGAGAGCAACCCAAATAAGCACAGTTTCACACCATCTATTTGTTGTACACCATACTGAAGACTTCTTTCCCTGCTGCAGACTCAGAGTTCAGCTGCTTCCCCACATACAACTCCAGGATTACATAAGTGGCAGTGCAGGGAGGCTGTAATTCCTTCCCCCAGCAGGGATTTGTGCCAGCTGACCCAGACAGCTCTGTGTCACAGACAGCCCTGGGTCACAGCAGGCACTGGACACAGGCAAGATGCAGCTCCAGTCCTTTAACTGTAAGAAGTTACACTCTATTTCTCCTACAATTCCAGCTCCTCACTGAAAGGCCCCTTCACTCCAACATGGCCCCCCAACACTAATCACTGCTGCTGACTGGCACAGAACCTTGGAAGGCAACTTGAAGCCCAGTACTACACCCAGGCACTCAGGAACTCAGGGATCCAAAGGAGGCTTCATCTTCAGCTTATGCAACAAGATAAATACTGACACAAATAATCCAAACTGTTTTGGCTATAATTTGGAAGCAAAAAGCACTATATGCTGAATTCTGTAGTCTTTTAATGTTACTAAAATAAAAAAAAGCCTTTTGTTGAAGTCAAACATAAGTTACCACTGAGACCTGTAATACTCACTTGCTGCTCTTTTCCTCCAAAGATAATGGCAGCAACTCCATTATTGTTTTAGCTGTTGGATGAAAAGAATATGGTATTTTATAAAATAATGTATGCATATATTTACTAAAAATTAGCATTTAAGCTACAGCATCTTACTGAATTTAACTTTGTGTAGATACCTTTAGATTACCTACATTTCTAACGCTGCAAAAGGTGCTTGTTAAGTCTACTAAGAAGCAGCATTAATATGTACTTCATTTTTCTTTAAATGAAAATATATGTTGTGTAAAGTCACTAAAAGGGTTGTACTGGGCTCTCCTGGACATTTACTTACACTGCACCTTTAAAAAGTCAGCCTGTTCAAAGTAAGACTTGTAACACACAGGTAAAGAAGCAGCTCCACAAGGCACCACCCTTCACATCACACTACTCCTGTTTTAAAGACACTTGATATTGTGGAAATAATTTTCATTAAAATTATATTTTTATGTGAAAAAGCTCTTTGTTTTAGTGCACAGAAGTAAACATAAAAATACCAGTCTTGTAAGACAAGGCAAACCACTAAGTACCACAGAATCTACCTAGAGATCTCATTATTATCTCTTCTATTAAAAACCTGTGAAGGACCCCAGCACTAAACAGTTGCATCCTTTGAGATTCTCCAGCTCATTGGTGGAAAAGCTTTTCCTGTTTTACTACAAACTTCCTATGCATTTTCTTTTGTGCTCATAGCTGGCCAACAAGTCGGTGACTTGGAAAGCAATAAAGGCATATAGAGCATAACCAAACCTCCCACTAAGAGAGGATCAAAAGATTTAACTGCTAAAGGCATTCAGGGAAAGGGCAAGAAAGGGACCAATGGATTAGGGTTACAAAGGGACCAAAGGACAGAGTGTGGAAAGAGCTGAGAACAAAGTAACTGAAGAGGAAAAAAAAGGAGGCTGGGAAGGTGTAAAATGAACACAGAAGTAGATGAATTCTCAACAATTACAGACAATAGCTGATACACAAAAAAATCTGATTGCCCTGTCAGTGGAACACAATTCATCAAATTTAAAAACTCTCATGTGGAAAGCAAAATAGAAGTTTTTTAGTTTTTGGTTGGTTTTGGGTTTTGCTATGAAAGTATTTACTTCCAGGTTCTTTCCATTTTTTCAGCTCTTCCCCAGACAGCAAGAGAAGCATAGTGGGAAACCTACTCTAGTTAAGCTACAACTCTGAGACTTCAAAACATGGTAGAAAATTTGTGGGTGGTTTTTTCTCATATTCATCACTTTTCCCCTGGTGTCTGAAGTGGCTCATTTCCCACTGTTCACTCACTTGTCATCTCACTACTTCCTGTGTTAGAAGGTTTTCACTGTATTCCACTGAACTTCACACAGCTTTTAAATCCCCCTCCTATGTAAGCAGAAGTGAAGCTAATACTTCCACAGTTCCAAACTCATCAGTAAGTAATAGATAAGGTTTTTTAAGGAGGAAAAAAACAGTTATTTTATCAGAGAAGTAATACTCTCCTGTAAATTATAGTACAGAGGTTGTAAAGTGAAAGCAAAAATGACACAATAGTACTTCCCTTTTGGGTGTACTCTCTGAACTTGCTCCATCCAAGCAGTGTGATAGCCAACAATATTGGGATGCTGCAGCCCAGCCAGCACTTTAACTTCTCGTAGCACCTCAAAGGACCAAAAAAACCCCAGTGTGACAATCTTTTATTCTGAGTAATCAGTAAACACAGCAGGTAACAAAAAAATAACTGCTCTCACAGACAAAGAACAGGTAAAAGGATTACAGTAACAGAAAAACAAATTATGATTTTCATATTTGTAGAAATTATCAAATTCAAGCAATTAATATGCTTCTTTTAATGGACTTAATTATGCCTCATTTACTTTTTCTCCCAGGTATTGATAAGGTCAAACCTCTAGAAACTCAGAATGCGTAAAAAATTGTATTAACATTTTTAGTGCTTTGGGAAATATTAACTGCATTAATAAATAAAATCAGAATAAGCTACAGCCAACAAGAAGTTTAAAATATGGACAAAACACAGGAAGAATACCTTCATGCAATCTCTTCTTGTAGCCTTCTTAATTTTAATTTTTTTAATGGCATAGAACTGACCATCTAACTTGTTTCTGACCTGAAAATAATTGCAACAGGACAAAATTAGATGTTAACATGTTTAGATTAATCAAATTCTTTAGAACCCCCTACTTTCTAAAAATTAATTTCTGCACTCCACTCATATGAGTATCACCTGTATCACAGAATGAAACTGGGTTTAAGCCCCAGCTGTCTAAGAGAAGGATACTCTGTCTTCTTCCAGGACTGCAAACATCTAATCCAATCTTTCTGAAATACACACCTTTACAGCTATCCTTCCATCGTGTAAAAAATACTGAGAGGTCCTGATAGCTGCTTAAACTGGTTCTCAATAAATATCAGAGACCACAACTGTCATTTCATGTGGCATGTACCATGTGGGGAACCTCAGGCTGGCCACACACTTCAGGTATTTAACACAATTCAACATTGGGTTGGATGGTTTATGTTCAAATTAAGGCTGATTTTTTTCAAGCAGCCACAATTGAAGCACTGGGGTGTGCAGACTAATTAGTTCCTGAGGCTGTTTAAAGTCAGTATATCCAATACTTCACATGTGAAGTAAGAAGTTTTCATTAATTTTTAAGAGTCAAAATACACAAAGTAAAACATTTGATGTATTCTGTTTCTTATGAATAGAAAATTAATCACAACTGAGCACTTTCTGGAATGAAAAAACAACTTCCTCTATTAAAAAACCCCACTACAGCCAAAACAGTAACACTAAATTCCAAAGAAAAACTAGATAAAACCAGATCAGTTATAAAAGGGAAGTAAAGAATACCTTGTACACTTTGCCATATCCTCCTTTTCCCAGCCTTTCAACCTCATCAAACTCATTCAAGTATCGTGAAGTCTGGGCTTCAAAGAGAACTTCTTTTTCCCTGAGCAAAAAAGGTTAGGCTGCATGAAACTGAATTACAACTTGTCAGTAAGGCAGAGGTGTACACATTCTCAAAGTACTGTTCACATTTCTGTACCAGTAACTGTTTCAGGAATACTGAAAACCAGCAGAGTGCAGGAGGACATGTGCTACAAATCCCCACTCTGCTAAAGGAATTATTCATCTGATTTCTTTTATGTTTCTGCCTGATAAATCTTGTTTTCCTGAATGGTAGCACTGAATATTGAATTTTCAACAGAATATTTAGAAAATTTTGGTAAATTGTACCTTATTTTTTCTGTTTCAGAGCCAAAATATGAGATGCAGTATTAATTAAATTCAGAGTGGAGCAAAGACTTCAGGGAGGGAGTTTAGTCTTTCTACATGTTTTGAATACTTACCAAATTGCACGAGGCTCTCCATTTTCCAGCTCCTAAGAAACAACAAAATCCAACATAAAAACATGCCATATAGAAAGAATAACAGATCTACTGTGCCACCAGCACAGACAGCTTAATCAAAACAGAAACTACAACCATCTTCTTAAAGTGAGGTTACTGACAGCAGTTCACATGCTGCAGAGAGAGCTTCACCAAATTAAAGTATTATTATGCCATAATAATCTGCTAACATCTCTCTGCTGGAGAGATCACTGCCCTTTTAGAGTTCTGCTGGCAAACAGGATAAAATGAGGGCTCTAAAATGTGCTTAAGACAAAATTAACTAGCTTAGTTCAAGCAGCAAGATAAGCAAACTGGTATGATTCAGCCTGAAGCACGTTGCATAGTACACAAATTACACCCTCCACTAATGTAAATACCAGGGTGTTACCACAACCAACAGTTTAACGTTGAAAATGGATGTCTGTCCATTGTCAAAAAGAGCTGTAGCAACACTATAAACACAGGCAAGCTGTTGTAAAACATTTTAACTTATTATTGTTATTACTACTACTACAAAACATTGCTGGCTTCAAAAACCCTGGTTTGCACCTACAGAACCAGAACAGCTACGGGAGTAAATTATCCAAAAGACCCAATCCATTATTAAAAGAACCCCCAAACAAAAGCTCCTTAATGCAGAGGTTGCCAAAGAAATGTAGCAAAGCTTACCCCGTTAAGTATTTGTTGATTAGCTGCTTTCATCAGCTCAGTAATGGCTCTATTGTGCTGCAGTCTCACAGTACTAAATTCATCACAGAAGGCAAAAGGGGAGAGCAGCCCCGTTCTGGTGAAAGCCTGTCGCAGTACTGCACAAAGTAACAGAGAAGGGCACAGAAACATTCAATAAAGCCTGCCAGTAAGACTATGGAAATGAGAAACTTCAGTCAAAAGTTTATTTGAAAAACTGAACGGTCCCTCCCACTCTAATGCTGCTCCCCTGCTCTTTGCAATAAAAACTAATTAAACCCAAACCGGTGCTGCTCTGTGGGAATCCCTTTGCATAAGACAGTTATTTGCCAAGTCCTTCAGGGTCACAACTGCATCTCCTTTTCTTCCTCATCTCAGCAGATGAATTATACAAACATCCACCCATCCACTTACGTTTTACTTTTGGGCTAATTTTTATCAGTGAAAAGAACAAATGCAAAGCAGGTTCACAATTACAAGGACTCATTTACAATCAAAAGTGGTCATGTCAAGATTTTATAATCCACATCCAAACCCACACACTTGTGCACATACTCATCATAAAGAACGAAGTCATTCCCTTCTGCCATCACCCCAAGCACCTCATCTGCCTAAACTGGGGTAAAACAACTGTGACAGACAGAAAAATTAATAAATGCTGGGGGATGGGTGCAACTGCAAAGACACTACAAAAATGTACTTAGAAGTTCTAGGTGTTCCAAGGTCTTAAACTTGCTTATAAATCTTTTTTAAGGACATTTATATGGTGCAGTATTTAAAAAATCAGCCTATCACTTTACCTTTCAAAGGAGGAAAGTGAACCTCCAAGAATTTTGCTACACAAGCCTTATAAACACAGTTCCCCACACAGGAGAATTGGGGAAAAAAAACACCCATGAGGACATGAATATACCAGTCAAAAATCACAAAACAGATAAAATTACTGCAGTACATTTTTCTTTTATTCATCAGGTTTATTCCACCTGGGAAAATGGCTTAAACTACACCAATGGGGGAATGTAATTTTTCATATAAAAGTACACCGTGAAGCCAAGCAGCTACGTACTTTGGAAGATGCCCAGGTTTTGTATTTATTATTCCTCTCCTAAAAGGAGGAAATTTGCTATGGCTTTTTTCCCCCGGTATTTTAAAAGTAACACTTCACACTTGAAGATGCAAATGCCCTGAATGATATCAAAAGACTTCATGGCAAAATAAAGGAGGCCTTACAAAGGTATTGACTCGGATTTTCACAGAACATAATTCTGAAAAATGTAATAGAGAATGTGCTACAGCTATTCGTTTATTAAACGTTTAGCACGTTTATTAAATTCTTCTTCTCTTCTTAGATAACTTCTAACAGTTACATAATTTACCCTGCTGCCCTTCTCATGATGCAACTCACAAGATTTAGCCGCAACAGAACTGTCTGATCTACAGCAATATTCTGCCACTGTTTTCAAAAACAAGACAAGCTGTCACTGCCAATTAAGTTGATTCAGGGTATTCATCCTCTTCACAGAATTACTCTTGTCCCATCGGGATGAAACCTACAGCTTTGTATTGATACCACACTGTATTTCTGCAGCAGAAGGGGCAGGTGCACATGGTTTCAGAGACAGGAAAGAACCGCTCTTACTGACTTCGGAACAAACACCTGGAGTGAACGGGGTTGTGCGTGTACATGTGGCAGAGATGCTCCAGCAGCGACACGAGCAGCAGCTGGTTCTGGATGGTCGAGGTGAACTTCACGAACTTTTGCGATCCATTGACAACTCGCAGCTCCGCCGGCACATCCGACTCTGCAAAGGACAGTGAGCCCAGTGAACACCTCTTTACATAAACCACCACAACAACGCACAACCCACACAGCTCCCAGCACACGCCTGGCTCACACAGAGGCACCACACGAGCAGGCTGAGGCGCTAATTGGGGAGCTAATTAATTTTTCCAAGTGTAGCCGGGGAGGACGAGGCGCTCGGTGCCCGGGGAGGGGGCGCTGCCCGGGGCCTGCCCGCTCTTGCATCACCCTGGGCGCGGCGGGGAAGGGAGGGAAGGAAGGTAAAACCACCGCTTCCCTCCTTCCCGTCCCGCCGGACGGGACACAGGGCCGCCCTCCCCGCTGCCCTCAGGGCTGCCCGGCCCCGCTTACCGTCAAACGGCGGCTCCGCGCATTCCTCGGGGAACTCGATGGCTGGAGCCCCCCCGGCCCGCCACATGCCGGGCACCGCCGTCCGCTCCGCTCCGGCCCCCGGGGCCCGCCCGCCTCCCTGGGGGCGGCCCCGGGGGCCGGGCCAACACTTATGGTCGCTTTCCGAGCTCAGAGCCATTCAACATGAACCGGAGGGACAAACCGGGCAGGGGGAACTGCGGCCAGGGAGGCGGGCACGGGGCTCAGCACCGAAGGTCCGCGGCGGGGAGCGGAGCGTCCCCTGCCCTCGCACGGGCACCGGCACCGCCCGCAGCCCGCGGGAGCCCCGCGCCCGGGCCGGGGGTCGCCGAGCCCCCTCTAGCGGCT
>VYZS01054673.1:14522-39337 GCA_013400695.1 Neodrepanis coruscans
GCCGCGGTGCTGCCCCCGGGCCGCGATGGGACGCGGGCCCGGACAGGTCAGCTCGGGGCCGGGAGGCGGGCGCGGCGCGGGCGGGGAGCGCGGGGCCGGGAGGCCCGGCCGTGTGCGAGTTGCGGGGAGAAGGGCGAGGCGGAGGCTCTCTCAGGGCCGGTTCCCGGCCCCTCTCGCCTGCGTGCCGGGCTGGGTTTTGTTTTGTGTGCGTCCGGGCTCTTGCCGCGCTCAGCGCGGACATGTTGCGTGCGGTGCCGGTCCCGGCCGCTGCCCCGGCCACCGGCCTCTTACCGGCGGTGTCACCACGTTTGCGGGAGCCCGAACCCCTCGGGAAGGCAGAGGCCGGGCTGGTGTTTGGGGCTCGGCCCGGGGCGGGCGGTTGGGTTGTGATCGGGGCTCGGTCCCGCCACAACCAACGGCCCCGGGACGCGGAGCTCGGGGCTGTCCCGGGGCTCCTCATTAGGGCTGGATGATTAATCACCCTCGCCTCCGCTGCCTTTCCTTTTGTACCGAAAGTAAAACCGCACGGGGTGTGTGTCTGTGCTCCCGCTGCGGGTCTGGCTCGGGCGCCGTGTGCGGAGCGCTCCGGGCTGTGCCGCGATAACTCCGCCCGGGCCGGTGCCGCACGAGTTTCCTCTTCCTTCGTGTTTCTGGGGCCGCACTTGGTTTTTGTGTTTTTTTTTTCACAATCACTGCTGCAAACGTGTGTTTTGTGCCGAGAGAAAGGGGCAGCCACGCTCCCGGTACACGCGGCTCTGTGAGCGGGATCCTGTGAAACCCTCCCGGGCCGGGCTTTATTGTGTGCGATGTCAATATTGAGATGCAGCCCGGAACTGGTGCGTGTTGTGATGAGACTCGAAAAAATACAAACAACGCTGGTGCAACGCTCGGAACAGGAGCAAAGTAACTGTTTTATCTGGTTTACTCCTCAGTGTGATACTGGGAGAAGCCTGTGCTGGGGATAGCGCAGGGAAATCACTCTCGGTGCACATGGCAGTGTGGATTTGTGTTCTGCACTGCTGCAGGAATAGAGTCTGTGGGTACATGGAACAATGGGAGAGCCAAAATATCGGTGTTTACAGTTCTTGTGCTGCTTTCTCAAAGAGACGTGATGTCCAAATTAAGAATTATATTCACATATTTTGAAAAAAGTCTGAGTTATTCTTTCCAGCATTGCTGTCTGCTGGTGTGTAGTGCTTACTACCTGGAAATGTGCTACTCTGTTGTCAAAAATAAATTTAAAAATACTTAAGGCTTCCCTCATTGGTCAGCATAAGGCCCAGGCTTTTTTTTTTATGATAATATTATTCTGTTTGCTTTTCACTGGAGTCTTGATTCTGGTTTTTGTCCTGCAAATGTGTTTTAAATACGTTGTTGAAACCCCTTCCCTTTCCACCAGAAAAAAAAAAAAAAGGAGAAATCACTGCCACCTGTAATTTGAAGTCTGGATCTTGCCTGAAAATCACTGAGCCCAAGAACTGTCATCTTAGTCTTCCAAGTGGATAAGGATGTCTTAATTTTTTCTTAAAATGAGAGTGAATTTTCCATTTTTGTGTGTTATCATCTCGCAAATGGAAAACGTATATAGAGTGGATTTTAAATTGCAAATTTACAGTGGGGGGGAAAATCTAATTAAAGGCTTTGTTCATAATTTGTCTTTTGTGGGACTAGGAGTTCTCCAATTTGCTGGGCTTTGTTTAATCTACCTGAAGTTTTACCATCAGCCGTCGAGTTGTGCTGTGAATCTGAAAAAGCTTTATGCTTTGTTCTCTCAGTTATCTCAGTATAACAAAGCAGTTTGGGCTTTAAACCCTCATATAAGTTTAGAGTTCCCCTAAACCTAAAGGCCCTACATGCTATAATGAAATAGTAGTCAAATTTTATAGAGAGAAATTGATAATTGATGATATAATTAGTCACAAATTCCTATGCACACACAATTACACATATTTAGAGAAGTATCATCTTGAAACGTAATCAGCATTTTATAAAGGACTCACTACCAGTTATTGTCTGTTCTTGAGGGCTGAGGGTTTGTTTTGCTTTCTTTTGCATTCAGCATTTTCTTTTTATAGCTTACATTCCTTTCTTGTTTTTCCCTGGCAAAACATAGGACTTTACATAAGTAGAACTGAAGAGGATGCTGTTTAATTCAACTTTTTGGTTGATAGTAAGCATTGTAAATGTGAGAGATGCAAAATACCACGAGTAGTGCTGCCAAAATTGTATCCAAACAAATACTTCTTGAAAGGGCAGAAGGAACCCGGGTGGAAATAAATTTGCAAGTGTTTTCTTGCCCTCCTTTCCCAGGATTTCTCAGAGCTGTATCTCCTCCTCTGTGTCTCAGAGGTGTGTGGTTCCCAGGAGCAGAAGGATGTTGGCCAAACAGCTCCTCCTGGATGTCAGCAGGCCAGCACTTGAACATGCCCCTGCTCCACAGCTCCTTTTAAGAAACTATAACTATAAATGGTTTAAAAATCACATGAAAGTGCAACAAATGCCATCAGTCACCAGCTCTGTGGAAATAGAGAGTAATATTGATGCAGTTTTAATGGAAAATTCTACTTATTGTGTTGGATGGGATTTTTTAATTGAGTTTTGGGAGATAGTTTCTTTGTTTTTAATAATTCTTAGCAGCTGCTTAGTTCTTTGAGTTCTCTGAGCCTCAGTGACAGGATTTCCCCATGTCTTTTCTTTCTGGAATGCTTCTTGATGCTCTGATGTCCAACAGAACTTTTGCCTCGTTGCAGATATGAACAATGACCATAGTTAACAAGCCAAAATCCTCAAAGTCTAAAAAATCTTCCTCGAGACGCTCTGACAAATCTATGAAACCCCGGACTAAAAAAATGACGTCCCGCACCGCCAGCCTGGGCCGGGTCCCTCCTGCAGAAGATCCAAACAAAGTCTCTGTGGACAAAGGCCCTGGAGGGCATATTTATTGTAGATCATCTCAAAAATCGAAGCCTTTTGCCCAAAGAGATCTCAGTAAGTGTGTCTTTTGTCCTCCTCCCTTTTTCTTCCAGACAAAACAGAAGCAGGAGCAGCTCTGAGTTGTTGCACTGCTGTAAAATGGGACTACAATGAATCAAGGCTTTAGTGGTAGACTTCAATTTTGTGCATCCCCTGAGGCAGGTGTTGCAGAACTTAGTTTTATCTATTTGTAAATTAGTTTTGGGCTCTTTTGTCAAACAAGGGGAGCTTTTCACAATACGTGGACTTGCCCAGGTCTTTTCTGTTATGTAGAGGAAAGTACATTTTGCCATGGCTATTCATGGCTTCCATTATTCACAAGTCTTTGAATGATAATGCTGCTCAGGAAGAGATCTGATGTCTGTAGGGTGACTTTCTGTGCTACTGGCTTATTTTTGTGTCTTAGTTCTTCTGTATAATTACAAATATAAATGTGTAGTTTGGGTTATATTAGGAAAAAAAAAAAATTATTTAATTGATGGAAGTAAATCAACCTGGTCCTACAAAGAGTGGCAGTTTGTCTTGCATTAGGAGAGTTAAAACAGATGAATAAACTATTGTCCAAAACTCTCAAATTGGGATGGCAGAGTTAAACTGTGCATCATGTGCTGCTGCGTTTTGGAGCAGAGCTGGTCCTTCAGGGACCTCCTGCAGAGTGTTACTTAAATACCCTCTTTGCACCAAACCCGGTAGATCTCTGTTCAATTACCGCCCTGCAGTTGTTAATGACGGGATTGCTCCGCCACAAAGAATCCTCTTCCCCCCGGAGAAGATCTGCATGGATTGGCAACAGACCCAGAGTGTTGGAGTGGGGCTGCAGAACCTCGGCAACACGTGTTTCCTTAACTCCACTCTCCAGTGTTTGACCTACACGCCTCCTCTGGCCAATTACATGCTTTCCCTTGAGCACACCAAGTCATGTGAGTACTTTCTAGCAGCATAAATCTGTTGGGCAGCCCTGAAGGTGAAGGAAAAACAGTGATTGTGTGAAGGAAATTCGTAGTCCTATTTTATCTGTAGAAACAGCTTTTGAACGTGGTTTTAAAGGTCTTTTCCAGCCTAAATGATTCTGTGGTTCTGTTATCAGGAGGCTCAGAGTAGCATATAAAGTGAATTTGTTAATTTAATGTGCTGTGGTAAAACTTAAAGAAAAGATCATTCCTTGCTTGATGTGAATAATGAAGTACATTGTAAAGTGAGACATTTGATGAACATTTGGCATTTAGGTTTTCTGCTGGTAGAAAGGTGATAAAATTTCAGATGTTGGCGCTGAAGATTCTTAGTCTTCCCAGCCTGGATACTGTAATGCACTAATGCTGTGATAAATTGTATGTTCAGTGTTGACCCATTAAAGAAACCAAACACCCAGGAAAGCACTACAGGCTCTTATGGACTGAAATAGAAATTTGTGGGAGGCTGTATTAAAATGTAGATTTTATTCTAAATAATTAAGTTTGTATTTTTTTTAAACCCTCGAGTTTGCCTTCTTTGAATTTTGTTGTTCTACTTGAGTTTATTTGAGCCTAGGGGAGCCTCCTTTCATCTCCATAAATGTGTTTTTTTGCTAAGGCATGTGTATACTTTCTAGTCTGATGTCTTAGTATGTACTTCTAGAAATTTAATTGTGTATTTTTCCCATATGTAAAAATTACTTCAGTTAAGAATCATGGAATCACAGAATGGTGTGGGTTGGAAGGAACCTTAAAGATTATTGAGTTCCACCCCCTGCTGTGGGCAGGAGTGTTCAAGGTCAGGTTGGATCTTTGAGCAGCCTGGTCTGGGATTCTGTGGATTCTCCATATTAAAATGCCACCAAACTGTTGGGATATTGATACCTTAGGAGAAAGAATGTAGCATGGAGAGTGGGCATTGCATCCATAACTTAAATATTATTATTATTTTGGGTTTTTTTTGTAGCAATATATATTTGACTAAGCTGGGGTGCTTTCTTCTCTCCCTGTTCAGGTCATGTAGAAGGATTCTGTATGATGTGCACAATGGAAAGTCACATCAACCAGGTCCTCTGCTGCTCCAATAATGCCATCAAACCTACTTCTGTTATCAATGGCCTTAAAAGTAAGTCACTGGATATTATTTTTTCATATTTTCTAATTTTTCAAAGAGTTATTTGTTGCATATACATAATTTAGTACTTTAAAGAAGAGATATTTTAGAATACATGTTTTCTTTCGTTCTGTAAGAAATATATAACAACTTGCTTCTTTGTTAGGAATAGGAAAACATTTCCATTTTGGCAGTCAAGAGGATGCACATGAATTCTTATGCTTCACAGTTGATGCTTTACAGAAAGCTTGCTTGAATGGAAGCACCAAGTAAGCATAAACTTAAATTTTAAATATTCCCTAGCCCCTCTTTATTCTTTTATTGACTGTCATAAATTAAAAATCTATGTCCTGTAAAAAGAAAAAGCTATTTGAGGGGTTTAACTCTGTGCCTTCAGTCTTCTGAGGTTTGACTCTGATTTATTTTCAGATTGGACAGATCTTCTCAAGCCACCACACTTATTTATCAAATATTTGGAGGATATCTAAGATCCCGAGGTACTTTCTAAGAAAATTTACTGTCTTTTGAACTGGTCTGTGTCTGTCTGTAGTAGAGGAGCTTGTAGTTTGACTAAGCTAATATGTATTAATCATTGAAATTTGCACAGTTAGTCTCCTTCACATGTTGTTAAGCATTTGTATTTTGATTCCAGTAAAGTGCTTGAACTGCAAAGCAGTGTCAGATACATATGAGCCTTTCCTCGATGTCACTTTGGATATCAAGGTAAGCTGTTCTGTGAGTGTGGGTTGAGATGTGTAAAGACTTGTAGAGCTTTGTAAAATAAAGTCATTTTGCTTAAAAAACATCTACTGTTGAAACAAATGGTCTTGGTGGTGGGTGGGAGTGGATTGGACTTTGTTGTTCTGTGGAAGCCATGTAAATGGTCTCCTTGTTTGCTTTGGATTTAAGCTGAAAAAATAATTATTATATCTGTACAAACAATGATACAATCATAGTTCTCAATTATTCTACTTCAGTATACATCTATTGTTAGACTCATGGGTTGATTGTTCTCATTACTGTTGCCAAAACACAGCACAGATGCTGGTATTGCACAATGTAGTTATTTTGAGGTAGATTCATTTTCAAACGAGGTAAGTGCGCAATGTACTGTTTCTACCTCCTCCTTCATAGGGTTTGCTGGTTCACAATAGGTCACTTAGCTATGGACTAGCAAGGTTCTCTTGTAAAGTGCCAGCAAGTGTTTGAAATCCTGCATTTCTTGTGACTTAGTGCTCTCCTTTCTCCCTCATCCAGGCAGTTACATCTGTCACCAGAGCTCTGGAACAATTTGTGAAACCGGAACAACTGGATGGAGAAAACAGCTATAAGTGCAGCAAGTAAGATTGTTGTTAATTACACCTTAGTACAGGAGATGTGTTTAATGCAGTGCATGACTGAGAGGACAAGTTATCTTTTGACTTGGTTTAGCAATAAGATGGTGAGATGTGGCTTGTTGTTTCAGTTTATTTTGTTTACACAACCAATCTACGGAGGTCATTCAGTTCTTGGAAAACAATGCGTTTGTCTCTGAGTAGTTTTTGTGTTTCAGTTTTGAATATTTGGAAATATAAGAATTGTGGCCATTAACTCTCATTAGACTTTTGTTCCTAACCTTGTCCACATCAGAGCTGGTCAGCCTTGCTAAGTGTGGAGTTGCACACTGAAATACTCACATGGCCAAACTTAAAAGGCAGGTCTGATGAGCAGTGGTGAGCTGGAGCTGGGAGCTGTGGACAAGGATTTGGGGTTGGGAGGCAACACCAGAATCCTGAAGGTCCTGGTGTTCCCTCTGGAAAGAAGTGAGATTGGATCTTGGTGAGTGTGCACAGACTCAGTGATAATCAACCTCTGCAGGCTCTTTCTCTAACATTCCTGTCTGAGCCTTCAAAATGAAGAATGGAATCTCTGCTCCTTGTTGTTGGAAAACTGTAGTTAATTAGCACATCTGAATGGAAAAGTTGGATAAAGAACATCCAATAGGCTACTGCACCAGTTTAATCCCAGGTTCATTTTACTCTGTGGATCCCAGCAAGCACCATGTGATAGATGAAGAACTCTCATAGTTTACAGATGATGGCTGAGGAGGAGTAAGATAACTGTTAATGAGCACCTCACATCTGAATTGCATGGCCCTTCATTAATATGGGGTGTGATGAGTTTAGTCAGCCATTAAATCAGCAGTTTGAGTCTTCAGTTTTCAGTCTTCTCGTGAGTTTAAAAGGAAAGATTTGATGTTTGTACAGTATCGTTTCCATTGCTGGTAAACATATTACTTAGTGTTTATTTCCTAGTTGATGTTTTCTTTTTGTTTTCTCCCATGATTTTTTTCTGATAAAGATTACTGTCTGAAAACTGTCTCTAATTACAAGTTTCATGGAATTTCATAAACCACCTTTTTTTTTCTTATTCTGGGTGGGTCTCTTTTTTTGTTCATAGGCTTTCTCCATCAGTTTGGAATTCTCAGCCTTCTATTTTGACATCAGAGTTTGAAAAGAGGCTATTTCATTCTTTCTTATTGTTAACTCTCAACAGTACTTTTCTTGACAATGTGAAGGAACATATTTCAGCCTTTATCTGTGCTAGTAGTTGCATTTCAGGAATTACTCTGTACCTCCTGCCTTTGAATGCAACAAACAAAATGAACAGTTCTGTTTTGAAGGTTTCAGTGCCTTTCTAGGCAGCTCCTCAGCACATGAAGACTTAATACTGTCCAATTGCCTCCTGCAGAAGGACTGTTTCCTTCCAGTGATTTTTTTTTTTACAGCCTTACCTTTTTGGCATAAGAAATGTTTGGGCATTTCTTTGACTATCAAAAAATAATGTTCTAAATCCTGTTCTGTAGAGCTGTCCACTTACATCCTGCTGTCTTCTCTCTATTAGCAAAGCTGAAATGCAGTTTATGGATTTATGAAAAGACCTAACATATTATGCAAGTAAATATCATTCAAAAAGCATAAGCATGTGTGGGGGATGAGAACTTGTTTAACTTTTGGGTGAGAAAAGATTATACTGTTAAGAATTTGTCTGTGCTTGTTTCTAAGGTGTAAAAAGATGGTTCCAGCATCGAAGAGATACACGATACATCGCTCCTCCAATGTCCTCACAATATCACTGAAGAGATTTGCAAATTTTACAGGTGGAAAGATCAACAAGGTACATTTACAGCTGCAATGCTACTTATCTGTTTGGAATGGGACTTTTCCTGAGGATGAATACTCATTTTGAAGTTGTTACTGTTTTCAGGCAGTAACTATAGTGTGAGAAAAGTCAATATAACAGCTATGACTTCTTCATTTTTTTTTTATAGTGATAAAGTTCCTGTGTGACCATAAGAACATATCTTAAAGAGCTCATTCTGTAGCAAAGAGTTCCCTGCAACTTAAATTATTAACTATTCTTTATGAGTATATGTATTTTTAAGTGAATTTAAAAACACAGACCAGGATTATATATTTTTCGAAATGTTTTTTTCAGGCTATTCCATGAAGTATTTCAGGATAATTTTTGAATCTTCTCTTTCTATTTAGGATGTAAAATACCCTGAATATTTGGATCTTCGAGCATATATGTCCCAGTCCATTGGAGAACCACTCATCTATGCTTTATATGCAGTTCTTGTACATAGTGGCTTCAACTGTAATGCTGGACACTATCTCTGCTTCATAAAGGTACATCCCACCTCCAATTCTAGCAGNCTTACCTTTTTGGCATAAGAAATGTTTGGGCATTTCTTTGACTATCAAAAAATAATGTTCTAAATCCTGTTCTGTAGAGCTGTCCACTTACATCCTGCTGTCTTCTCTCTATTAGCAAAGCTGAAATGCAGTTTATGGATTTATGAAAAGACCTAACATATTATGCAAGTAAATATCATTCAAAAAGCATAAGCATGTGTGGGGGATGAGAACTTGTTTAACTTTTGGGTGAGAAAAGATTATACTGTTAAGAATTTGTCTGTGCTTGTTTCTAAGGTGTAAAAAGATGGTTCCAGCATCGAAGAGATACACGATACATCGCTCCTCCAATGTCCTCACAATATCACTGAAGAGATTTGCAAATTTTACAGGTGGAAAGATCAACAAGGTACATTTACAGCTGCAATGCTACTTATCTGTTTGGAATGGGACTTTTCCTGAGGATGAATACTCATTTTGAAGTTGTTACTGTTTTCAGGCAGTAACTATAGTGTGAGAAAAGTCAATATAACAGCTATGACTTCTTCATTTTTTTTTTATAGTGATAAAGTTCCTGTGTGACCATAAGAACATATCTTAAAGAGCTCATTCTGTAGCAAAGAGTTCCCTGCAACTTAAATTATTAACTATTCTTTATGAGTATATGTATTTTTAAGTGAATTGAAAAATAAATAATCCTGGTCTGTGTTTTTAGAAATGTTTTTTCAGGCTATTCCATGAAGTATTTCAGGATAATTTTTGAATCTTCTCTTTCTATTTAGGATGTAAAATACCCTGAATATTTGGATCTTCGAGCATATATGTCCCAGTCCATTGGAGAACCACTCATCTATGCTTTATATGCAGTTCTTGTACATAGTGGCTTCAACTGTAATGCTGGACACTATCTCTGCTTCATAAAGGTACATCCCACCTCCAATTCTAGCAGAGCAAAATCTGTGCTGGCAGAGAAATTTAAATGTTATTAGTAACCACTGTTCCTAGGGAAAGGATTGCATTATGTGTTCTGTTTGGTTTGTTTTGGTATGTTTTGTTCTGTGGTGTTCTATCTGTGATGTCCTTTGGAACACATGCAATTCATCTAAAGATACATTATCTTTATTTGCAGGCTGGTAATGGACTTTGGTATCGAATGAATGATGCCTCAGTAGAACTTTCTGATATCAAAACAGTTCTCAATCAGCAAGCTTATGTACTTTTTTATATCAGGTAATAACAAGTAAATGTGTTCACTATATTTTTACTATCTAGTTACTGATATTTTTCTTCTTTTTGAGTCTTTTTTTTCCCTGCCCTAGGAAAATTATGACTATTTGTATAATTCAGTTCTGGCTAACTGGAAATTCCTCATGTCATTTATTTAAATATCTTTCATTGCTCAGCCCTAGACTTCTGCACTTGTGTACACTGCTGTATATCTGCTCTCTGTAGCTGGCTAATTTAGAAAACAAGAGCAATTATGACCATAGATGATGTAAGGCTGAACTGCTGCTCTGAAAAGGATAATCACTGTAGGAAGACCATTGCCTAATTTTCAGTTTGTAGTCTGGCCGAGTCTTCTGTTTTAGTGTTTGGTGTCATACACACTGTTCCCATGAAGGGGGTAGGGGTTTAACCCAAGAGAAGCTGCAGGCTGAGGTCCCTGTTTGTCCCCAGGCGCTACGACCTGACTCTGGGGGAGCGCGCGTTCTACCTGCCGGCCCCGTCCTACCCCCGCCCCTTCCTGGGCCAGCGGGGAGCCAACAGCAAACAGGCTGCATTCATGGGACCACGGCTGCCTCCACACATGATCAAGGTAACTGGAGAGGAGCAGAGAGTGGCACCAGGTTATACTGGGCTGTGGTGTGGAGGGAGGGGGTTTTGTTCCTTTCCTGAGTTGAGTTTTCCCTTCCGCGCTGCAGCTTCTTCACAGTCCTCGTGCTACAGGTGGAGTTGTTCAAACACACCTGGTCCTACACTGTGCAGCCATGTTACTTCACTGCTTTGTCCTTCCAGCTCAGCTTTCTCAAGCACTGAGAGCTATGCTCTTGGGACAATTTAAGTATCTATTAATGCTTAAATAATTTAAATTTAAGAAGTAAATATCTCGCCCTGGTCCCCACCAGTGTCTCTTCAGTTGAAACAGTGAAAACAAATTGCTTTGTTCCCGAGTACCAGAAGAATTATTCCAGTGTTGTCAGGGAATGTTTAAAGAGAAAAATAAGTATTTTTTGGAATAGCTTTAGTCAGTGTTGTTTGATTGGGTTTCCTAAATTATGCTAATTTGATACCAATATGCAGTTAACCAGAGGTAGGAATTAAACACACTTGCTGGACTTGCACTTGTATTGGAAGGGAGGATGTTTTCTTCTTCGGTGTTGAGGGAATTTGTAGAAGTATTTAGTATGAGAGTGTAATGTTTAAAAACTTTCAATGCTGTGTGTTTTAACATATCCATCTTGCAATCTCTTTAATACAGAGTTCAAGTCGTCTGAACGGAAATGGACCCTTAAAAGAGGATCCCAGTGCTGTAGGTGTTGCTGTGAAAAGGCCTTCCTCAGCTCCACCCACAGCCTGTGTTCAGAACTGGGCCATTTCCAGGCCTTCAATGACAGACCCCTCAAAAAACCAGAAGATCACTATCAGTATTCACAACAAATTGCCTACACGACAGACTGTGTCACAACTCGAGTGTCCGAGCAGTGCTGTGGAGGATGAGGATCTGAGCAAGCCTGTTCCTTCAGCCACAGTTACAAACTCCTCCACAGCAGAGCCTACCTCAAATACCTCTACAATGCCAGTAGCTACTAATGTCTCCAAGCAGGAAGTTCCTGAGGAAATTTTTGTTGAGCCAGCAGTGAATGGAAACCCCAAACTCAGTTCTGAGAACATAGTCCCTTACAGTGCAGAACCTCCAGGGAAGTCTGAGGAGTCCAAGGGCTTGTTTAAAAGGAATTGCAACGTAATATCTTCTAATGGAATCCTGATTGGGAAGGTGGTCCATACATTGCATAATTCCCACTCGTCCTGTCAGAATGCTGAAGAAAGATCTCAGCACGAGCTGCCAAAAATTGATTCCCTAAATGGTGCTATTAGTTTAGATAACAAATATAAAGAAAATGGACTGAAACTTGACGATTCTGCTTGCCAAGTCCAACCTGTTAAACCTTCTGAGATTTTCTTCTCTAAAGCAAATGGAGTGCTGGAAACGGTGAGTTACATTTGTTCCATCTGGACTTTCTCACCTGAGATACACTCGGTGTTCCTGAGCATTTTCATGGTCCTAATTCATGTGAAATACCAAGAAAACACACAGCACAATATCATTCTGACACTTTGTGCTATTTTCCCAGTGAATTTGCAGAGCTGAGTTAATATATGAGAACATGTCAACATAAGAGAAATTCAACTGAGATAATGCTTCATAAATTTCATAAAATAATACCTGGGGGGGAGTGAGATAATGTGTAAAATGGGGAATTGCTCGGGTAACTCAACATCTGATGCTAAAATTTTGAAAACAGTAGTTTTCTAGCTTTGATTTCCTGTTTGTTAACTCCTGTGTTTTAATTTTAGATGCCTAAAGCTTTGTCACCCAATCCTCAAGGTATCTTAGAATCTCTCACATACAGCCAGTTGAACAGCTTGTCAGAGGAAAAAAGGTAAAATGAGTACACTTTGATTAAAACAAGGTTTTATATAAGTTTATCATTATTTTACCTGTCTACTAATACTACTTAATAGAAAGATTTAAATCAGTACAGAAGATTCCATGCTGCCCATCTAGTCCTGCAAACATCAGCACTGGGCACACATTATTCTGATAGTAAATACAGGCAGATGCCTCTTAGAAAACCTTTATAGAATATTTTTACATTTTTCTTCCATTGTCTGGAATACTTTTTCTATTCTTCTTTCCCTTTATTCTATCCTAGGATAAGTGAGTGTAAATGCCTACCACCTGCTCTCCCATTTGGGAGAGAGTGGGAAATCTGTGTGTTTATTTCTTCCTAGTTGGAGAGAGAGCAAATATAGTTGTTTTGGGTATTGATGTGATTCAAAGCTGCAAGTGGAAGGAGAAGGATGTGTTGGCTCTGGGTTTTCTAAGGCAATATTTGCAGAATTGAGAGAAGAAAAACACTTGCCCTGGGAGCTGAGGAAGTTATAAGAATAGGTTTCTAAAGGGAATATATTTCAGAGTTTTGCATTAGCTGCCAGTTTTTTTACTTAGCTCCTAACATTTATCTTTGAGGTGGACTTTTTCAAGTTAAAAATATGTTTTTGTTCTGTGCAGTGTATCTGGACCTCAGAAATCTTCTGAGAGTGATGGTCTTATGGAAACTGTAGTGATGGAAGCACTGTTTGCCTATGAAGAATCCAGGAAGGTTCCTTCCAACTTCAACTGCGAGGTTGAGAAACTTTTTACTCAATCGGATTCTGAAACCATTTTTACCAAAGAAGAAGTTGCTGAAAGTATTATAACAAAAGCTGATAATGCACATCTCAATATCAATGGTCAGCACAAGGTCAGGAAAAAATCCTTGGACACTGAAGATGAATTCCTTGGGCAGCGTGAGTCTGAAGACATCAGAGACAAAGACAAACCAAGAAGATCAAAAGAACCTGAACTCATTTCAAAAGAAAATCCTTTGTACAGCAAAGGGTCTCCTGAGAGCAAAGAGAAATTAGGGCAGACTTCCTCTGTAAAGCCTGACATTGAATGTAGTTCTAAAAAACTTGCATCTCTAGAAATTACAGATAAATGCCAAGATACAAAGGACATTTCCAATAACTATGTAGAGGTACCTCCTGTTAATGACTCTTCTATTACAAAGCTGGATAAAGTATTGGAAAGCCAATTTTCTAGAGCAGATGAGGGGCTGAGTAATAAAACATGTGAAGAAGATAAACACATGAAAAAAAATAAGAAAAAAATACATGACTCTAAAAGAACTGACAAAGAGCACTACAGGAGGAAGAGGGAAAACTCAGACACAGAGGAGAAGGAGAGGCAAAGCAGAGGCAAAGCAGAGGATCATTCCCACAGGAGGAGGAGCTCCCGCAGTGTGGAAACAAACAAGCAGAGCCGACACAAGCAGGACTACTGCAGTGAGAGCAAGTACAGATCTTCCCATAACGACAGGAACAGCCCAGGCAATGGCAGAAGCTCAGGAAAATATTCCCGTTACAGATCCCGGAGCAGAGAAAGGACAGAGCAGGACAGGAATAGGTATTACTATTCCAAAGGAGACAGAGGCTGGATTAGAGAAAGGTACTACCCAGATGAACCCCGGAGGTGGGAAAAATGCAGATACTACAATGATTATTATTCCTCCCATGGACCAAGGGATGGCAGAGAGAGGAAGTCCTCTCATTGTGATAAGGACTATGACAAAGTGAGTCAAGCTTACGGCAGGTCACACAAGGATTATCATTGCAAAAGCAGGTGGGCTCACAACTCACTCTCTCGAGAGGAAGATTTGCATCACTTTAGCAGCCACAGAGCAAACTTTTACCATTGTTCAGTACCTCAGCAGCATTCTGAAAAATACTCCCGTGAAAGGCACCCACTTCCACCCCTGGCAGCTCATTCAAACTTTGAGGACTCTTCCCGGGAAAGCGAAAAACTAAGAAATGGCAAAAGAAAATACTCCCACCAAGAGGAAAGTGGAAGTGACATAGAAAAGAAATGCAGAAAGGTAGATGACCAAAGAATCAAAAAGTATAAGAAGGTCAAGAAAAAAAAGAAGTCCAAAGATAAACATCGAGAGAAGGATTACAAGTAAGCAAGGATTCCAGCATAATCAGCAATTTTTTTCCTAATTATTTTCTGGGTATTTCTCATGTCTGCCTTTTTTTCCATTATTTCTAAGTTATTTTTCTGTCATAATGTGACGGGATCATGTCATTAGGTTGGTCAAGTGAAGATAGGAAAAGATATTGCTGAATTGTGTTAGAACACTAGAGCTGGACAATGTAGGCAGTAACATCTGCACACCGGTCTTGATTAGGCTGCAATTTTAATTTTTTTTTTTTTTTTTTAATTCCCCACATTCCACAACTAGCCCTTGTTAATGATTTGTGTCCAAACCAGGACCTTCTGCCCTTCATTCTGAGGGCTTGAGTTTGCTGCATCTAAAGTAAGTTAAATGTGCAGAACTTACCACAAAATAGCAAACACACGCTGCAAGTCGTCACCTGTGGTAAAATAAATAACATTTCATATTTACATCAAGTGCCACATCTGTTTTTCTATTTTTAACTTGCATGTTTCCTTCAGACTTTATGATTTGGATTGCTCTGTGCTCCACTTTGACAATGACAATCGCAAACATAAGAAAAAGAAGAAAAAGAAGAAGCATGAAAGGAAACTGAAAGACTTACTGGAATATTTAGATCCTCGTTTCCAGAAGAAAACATGGGAGAAGAAGGAAGAATCCCGTCCTCCAGATGACCATTTATGTGAGCAATACAGAAACCAGGGCAGTAAACAACCCTACAAGGAAGAGAAGCCTTCTGGTGCAGGTGACAGCAAGAAATACAGCTCCATGGCATCCAATGAGTATGTCAGAGGTAAGGGAGCCCAGGGGGTTGGCAGGACAAGCTTTAAATGCTCCTCTGCTGAAATCTCTGGTTGATACCGTGGCTTCCAAACAATATCATGGCAGGGGGTTGGAAATAGATGATCTTTAAGGTCCCTTCAAACCCAAACCATTCTGTGATTTAAATAAAATACCATGTTCAGCTATTTCACAGCACAGGAATAGAGCTGGTTCCTTATTCAGAGTAGCAGAAGTTGGTGATGATATTGAAATACTGTTGGTTCAGGTGTAGCTCTGCCTTGTAAGCACAGCTGTCAACCCTCCACAGTTTAACTCTTGCACTACAAGTGTCTCAGTTCTGGCTGATAAATCAGGGACTAAACAGAATAAAATGCCCTTGCCCAAACTGTTTTGGCTTTAGTGAGTTCTCTGACCAGCAGATGGCAAACTTGGTTTTTCTAAACCAGTCAGAAGTACAGGGAGAAAATGAAGGTCTTGCATCTCTGCACCAGTCAGGAGTATGGGGTTTGCTGGGCTGTGGAGGTGAAGGAGGTGTTTGTTCATTGCTCACAACACAAAATGATGAGGGCTGGGAAAAGCAATTTTTTTAAGTCTTGGGAATTTTAGTATTTCGTAAGTGCAGGGATGTTAATTAGCTTCATCTTGTGGGGAGTAATTTTTAAAAAATGGGTCTCAAGTAGGACTCTCTGAATGATGGAATCTAATTTGAGAAGAGGCCACTTTTGACAGTGTTTTTGGAAAGTATTGAACCTCTCAAACAAGGGAGGGACAGGCCAGGAGCCACTGAGAGGGAATTGTGAGGTTGTGCCTTTTTACCCAGGACTCTCATTAGTTTGAATAAATTCATAAGGATGGAAACAGCAAGTGGTCACTTGTGATTTTAAAAAAATCATCCAGGATGGGGGAAGGAGCAGCTCTAAAGCAGTTACTCCTCCATTCCTCTATGTTCTCTCCAGCAAGTTTCTGAAGGCTCTGTTTTTGGGTAAGATTGGGTCAGCCTGACCACAGGATTGTTAGTGAAACAATGATGGTGTCTAGGCAGAACTTCAGCTAAATTACATTTACCTGAGGTCCCCCCCTTTGCTATCAAAGCAGAGGCTCTGTCCTTGTGCTCTGACAGTTCACCAGTGTTGGCCTAGAACTGCAATGGGGTCAGGCAGGGAGGAAGGTGGATCCTGCAGTCACAGAGCAGATGGAGCTGGGGCAGGTCTGAACCTTCTCTTTTAGAAATGAAGCCACTGAGACAGAGTTTTGTGTTTAATGCCACAGCAGAGCCTGACCTTGGCTTCCTTCTGTTTCAGATGTGGAGCTGACTGATGAAAGCCTTCAATACTCAGACTGAACCCACCACCAACCCCAACGACTTCTTACCATCCACCCCAACAACCTTTTACCTTCGAATCAACGACTTTTTATCATCAAAACCAACGACTTCTTACCTTCAACGACTTCTTACCATTACCAATATTGACCATCAAAACTTAGAATTTATTATCAAAACAATTACCATCAAGACAAAATCCAGTCATAAGTGGTGCTTAACATTTCTGTACAGAATTTTACCATATAAGAACTTTTTTTTAGTTTTTAACTTGAGACTTTCTTTTTTAAAATTATACTTCTAATCCAAAAGGGTGAAAACTTTTTACAACTGCTGAACATTGTAAATTACCACATAAATATCTCACTGAGGTGAGATAATGCCCTGGAATAGACCATCTCAAATGCTGCTTAATTACAGACTCAGGTTGACTTTATGTTATTCATGTAATGTTACTCCAAGTTAAGACATCTGGTGCAAGAGCGACCAGGAAGTATAAAAATTGCAACTGACAGTCTGTATATTTAATTTAAAGACTTATTTAAAACTTCACAAGTTTTGCAAGAGCTTCATTTTTTTTTTCTGTGGTCTGACACTAGAAACTAATTTACTTCACATTTGAGTTATATTCAAGATCTGAAGAAAATCTTCTGGTTTTCAACATTGTGAAACAACGAATATGCAGTTCTGAATGTATCTCTCAAGACTATTTGTATATTGTTCCATATGTTTTTATTACATTTTCTTAATATACTGTCATTTGTCTTAAGTCTCAGTTGTCTGTTTTGTCTCTCTAAAGTGTCTAGTTACAGACAAATTCATACTGTGATTTTTATTTTTATTATTAAATGCTATCAAACTGTGATGCACTTATTATTCACTGGTCCTGCATCAGGAGATGAGTGGGGAACCTGTATTAAATACAGTTCATCTGAATAATCTGTCTGGTTTATACAAGCTGTGTTGTTCAGAGATGTCTAAAGTTTGATCTTTGTTTTTTTAAAGATAAAAAGCACTTGCCCCACTGTAAATATATAGCATGTAAAATTTATATAGTATATAAATACAGCAAAGTTAAAAATGGAGTTTTACTGGAGTTTTACTTGAGTTATTTAACATGCACTGTGTGCTGGGAGCTGGGAGCTGTCACAGCCTGGTCGGTGCTGGAGGAGCCACATCTTCCTCAGTGTGGGGGAGAAGCTGCTGCTGGTGTGACCCAGAGAAGATCAGTGCCCTGGGACTGCAGCTGCCACACCAGGATGCAGAAGGATTTCTCCTCTCAACTTAAAAGCTTCCTCAGCCAGGCTGGGAGCTCAGCAGTAGCTTTTTGTTGTGTGTGGCACTGAAAGAAAAAAAAAAAAAAGGAGCAAGGTTAATGTTTTACTAAATACTTCCAGTGGTATTTTGGTACCTGGAGAGCACCATAAAGCCAAACCAACCCTAAGTGTACCTGCATAATGTTCCTATGGCAACAGTTCTGTGAGTTACATAAAGTAACGTGGCAAAGTAACCAACACACCTGTCCTGTATCTGGCTTTTTTTTTCCTCTTTTGTCCTCTGGCTCCAAAACTGGTGTCTTGTCCTTTGTCTGACGAGTAACTCTGGCATAAATGTACAAAAGCAGTTTAAGGTTGGCTGTTGTACCTCCATTCAGAGCCCCAGGAGCACCAGCTGCCAGCCCTGGCTCTGGAACAGCACAGGGAGAGCCCTTGGTGACACTTCCCAGGAGCTGAGCAGCAGCAGCAGCAGCAACTCTTGCTAATTGAGAAACTAATTAATCTACTTGCGGAGCAGAGATCTGATCCCCTCCCCCTTCCCTCTGACTGAAACTCAGGGAACCTCCTTAATTTAGGGTGGCCCTCAAGGGAAACCAGCTCTTTCTTAATGGAGTCACACTCAGTGGCAGCAAACTTCACCAAAACAATGTATTTGGCACTTGAAGGATTTTCTTTCTTAAAAATTAAACCTGATAATTTAAATTAAAGGCAGGGAAAAGAGGTGTTTTAAGTAAAAGAGCTGTTGCAAAATTAAACCTTAATTTCCAAAGACAGTCAGCAATTGCCTCCCATGTATTCCTGGTAAATGAGGAGATACACAATAGTACAGTTTCACACTTTATTTTTGAGAAAACTGACAGATTTAAGCAACAGGTCTTAATGATAAATGAAAACATTAATATTGCAGTGGCTTTACATAAGAACATCACATTTTTAACAGTGATACAGAGTATTTGTCATGCAAATCACTTGTGTACACCAAGTAATACTTATATCAATACATATCTGTACAGTATTTACATTTTATATTTAAACTCTAGCTAGAAACATTTTCCAAGAAAATATAGAAATGAAACTGGTAAGCCACAAGTCTTAATTTGTAGCATTTGGTCTACAACAGACCCAGCTTTTCCAGCAAGCATATCTACATAGATATGTAATAAATCTTAAAAATATGCATTGTTTTTTTAATATATGAAGCATTATAAATGCTGCTCAGTTTACAAAGGTTCGTTTTTGTACCAGTTTAAAATGGTTCAAAATGTCTGGTGATACAGAGCTTATTTTGTCAGAATATTGTAAAATTTTAAGTCAGTCCAGCTGAGCTTAAGTTTTATGTACAGTTCCCTCCCAGTTGCACTGGCAGTGCCCAGTGGGTCACCATGAGGCAGGAGCAGCCCTGGCTCTTGCTGCCCCTGCAACATCAAAAGCAAAGAGCTGCAGAATTGTCCAAATTTCAGTGCAACAGGAAGGGAGAAGCTGCTGTCCCCAAAGGACTTTTCCTCAGCATGGCCAAACTGTAACAGATGCTGCTTTAGGCCACCGAGCAGCCACTCTGAGTGGCCACCCCTGGACTTGAAGCCCAATAGAAAAGGGAAAGGTTGAGAGATATTTCTTCACCCTCGTGGATAGTACCTGATATGGCCAAAATTTTCACAAGCCACTTTGTTTTACTGGCCTGGTGGCCGGTGGAAATTTTGGCCCAGTTTCACTCCCTGTTAATACTGTTACAAGGAACATTTGAAATCAAACATGAACACACACGAGAATGCTATTCCATTAGCTTTGGTAAATTAAATAGATACATTGAGCACCACAAAGAGCCGTTTAAGGTGTTACATTTCAATGCTAAGAAATAATGTATTTCCTGCTATAATAACCTCAGTTACATGTTACTCTAATTATTTCTGCCGGATACAAGAACTTCAAACTAAATACAGCAAATGAACTCTCAAGGCATTTCCTTCATGCTCAAAGGCAGACATCCTCACCTGCTTAAATAAATACACTTCCTCAAGGGTGACAGTTCAGAAGAATTGATACAAAAGTGCTTCATGGCTTATTCATGCTTTTGTAATCTCACATTTCTCCACAAATACTTTTGCTGCCTTTCCCCTTTTTGCTCACTAGTACCACTGACTTGTCACTATTTGCATCACAAATCTACTGGTTCCAAAGCTAAAGCTGATGTAGGCAGTGCTTGAAAACAAACCCTGTCATGGCAGAGTGGAAGACTCCAAACAAGTGTTGTCAGCAGCTCTATCATTGTGCTGCTTTGCAAACACAAGACACACAATTTTTACAGAGTTTAAATGTGTTCCATTAAGCAAAGATATCCCCACACTGACACTCACTCATGGATTCTACCTCCTTTGGTTGTGTTTTATGCCCTTGGAAGCACTGGGATTTGAACATTCACCCAAGCAATTCCACACACACTGGAGAAAATCTAAGGTGTAGGAAAGTTTACTTTGCTCTTTTCCTCTTGGCCTCTTTTGCAAACATGCAATAAAGCAAAACACAGGCTGACACCCCATGCAAAACAAGGCAAATCAGTAAGACAGAACAGTGAAACAGACCCTCCCTTGCAGTTCAAAGGAGATTTGAAACAGATCAACTCAGTGAGTCTGTGGGTTTGCCAGTGCAGCACATTTCCCTGCAGCAGATCCTTTAATTCCACAAGCAAAACTACTTTGACCTCCTGGGTCTCCAGAGCTTTCACTGGCACAGTAGGCAGGGCTCAGGTCCAACAAGTTTGGGAAAAACTGAGTACAAACAGAAGCAGTGGGATCAAACCCCTGCTTTTTGCCTCCATTGTGGAATTAGGGGCTTTACCTTAAGAACAGCATCAATAGAAAACACTGGAGTAAAACCTGCCAGAGCAGTT
Organism: Neodrepanis coruscans; assembly: GCA_013400695.1. Lineage (NCBI taxonomy): Eukaryota > Metazoa > Chordata > Aves > Passeriformes > Philepittidae > Neodrepanis > Neodrepanis coruscans. Next base: position 35,285 of record VYZS01054673.1, read on the forward strand.
CACATGTTCCTGAAAGACCCATCAGTAGGACACAGAAAGGTCTTCCACAAATGACAAAACCAACAGAGATGTTCTTGTGGGGGAGTCTACCTGCACTAGGTAATTCATGTGTAAAATTTTGGTTTTTAAGTAAAAATAAGGATGTCTAGTCATTTTCTAAAAATGAAGCACAGATCTGAGAAATTGCCTTAAAAACGCAATAGGAATGAATCCTGCTTGCTTAACTCTCTAGGGCTGCATCTTACACCATGATTTCATCTGATTCCTTGTTTTTCCCATGAAAAAACATGAAATGCATGTGAAATGATTTGGGGGTGTTCTCACATGCAAAGCCTAAACTCGTGCAAACCCTGTCATCTCACTTTCATAGTAACTTAGTGTTAATCAAAATACAAGATATCTAGAACATAAGAAGGATGCTACTATATAAAAAGCAGATTAAACCAGTTATTAAACCTTACTGTGAGTATGAGCAGACAGGAATGAGTTTCAGCTGACTGGCAGATACCAGACCAGGTCTGTACTTGGTGCCATGTCCACAGGCTCAGACCTTTGCTGCCTGTGTGTCAGTGCACACCAACCAAACCCTACACAGCTGCCAGGATGCTCAGCTGCATTTCTGAAGAAGAAAAGCTATTTCCATAAAGGTAGGAGAGAAATCCTGAATGAAAGCTGCACTGGCTGTTCCTGGGGAACACATGATGTGAGAACTGACATTGAGACTGGGGGGTTTCTGGTGACACAAAAATGAAGTGCCAGATCATGTCAGACTCCACTGTTGGTGCTGCAGTTCAGTGAGAGATGAGAGTCTTACAGTCTCTCCTCCTTTTATGGGAAATGCACTCAATATACAGGACATTTTACTGTTGGCCCTCAACTCCTTCCCTCCCAACCCAAGTTAACTGGAGTTGTAACTAACAGAAGTGAAAGCAAGGCCTCCGTGTTTTCAGCTGAATTAAGTTCCAATATCATAATTCCCTGGGATTTGAAGCTTACTTCAAATTATATGCCAGTAACTATTTACCCTGAAAGGTCTTGCCAAGTTTTTATACCATAATAAAGTGTGTATATATAAAATTTACAGTTATTGTCTTCATGTAGTTTGTCCCATTTTTACATTCTCACTCCACTCTATGCTCATTTCTAGGGTGATGCAGGTCTACAGGTCACTGAGTTCTATTTCTTGTTTGCAATCCTTCGTTTCCTGGTTGCCAGCATGTCATAAAAGGGATCCCTGCTGATACTTGCTCTGGAAGAGAAAAAAGGAATCATCAGTTTGGTTAACAAATACCTGCTTTTGAAAACTGGAACTATTCTGTTCTCTCTTCCCTGTGGATGACTCCACATTCTTAGTAAGACAATGCCAGGCTGACTTCTCAGCACCACAAATACTTCTTTGGCAAAAGATGCTATTCAGGTGTGATTTATAAAGAGTTCATACCTTCATCTTGACTATTATTTATTTCTTTATAAATCTTCAAAGTTCACAGCTACCTATGAACCTTCTTGAGATACATGCCACTGAAGTCAATTATTAGGTGAACTAAGAATCCAATAAAATTAGGTTTAAAGACAATTCACATAAGGTTTTAGACACAAATCCATATTTATTTTTGAGTTAGCAGCACCATTGCCTTAGGGCCTGACAGGAAGAGCAGAGCTGTACCTTGATCCATCCATTCCCTGGAGCTCACCATTAACACCAGAGGACATTGCCACATCACAGTTCCTCAAACAAGTTACAACAAATTCTGCTGAAAAGAGCTTACACTTCATTTCTGGAAGACAGATCTAAGACTTTAACTCACTTGATAGATTTAATCCACTCTTCCTTCTCCTCTGGGGTGGGAGCAGATATCCTGTACACCACGTGGTTGCCTTCCACCACTCTGCCATCAGCTTCAGTTTTACAGGCTTTAATTACCTGACCCTTATGACTGGGGTTATAGAGCTCAAAGCAGTTCTGGAGGGTGGAAATGAAGAAATAAATTTAAAGAACCAAAACAAAACTGACAAATATATTCATTTAACAGTACAATCAAGTTCCAAATGGTTTATTTATTTTTATTTAAAAAAAAGACAATATCTTACTGGTTTTCTAGGGTCTTCAACTTCTCTTATGCTGAGATTTTCTAATGGAATAATTCCTCTAGGTTCTTTGTCCTAAAAATTAAGAAAATATCACATTATTAGCTCCTTAAATATCTCAATTACCAACAAAAATCACTGTGATATGTACTCACTGTTGTGTATTCAAAGTAATACAGGCAATTATCAGTCAGAATAAACCATCTCCGTTTCCATGTTTTTACTCTTCCCCCTACAATCAAAAGGTAGGCCAGAATTAAATGTGTGCTGCTGCCAAGGCTTCAGCAGTGGCTAAGGAAATAATTTAGTGCTGCTTATTTTTCCAAGTATGGTTTAATTCCTTCATGGTAAATGGATCAGGCACAGATGATTGAGGTTAAGGGAACGTGTTACTGTAACTCATCCCCAGGCAGAACTAACTATGGTGGTGCCACAGGAGCCTCTGTCCAGACCTCCCCAGTTATTGCACAAAGAATATTAAAATTACCCAGTCCTGGACTCAGCCAGGGCAGGACAAGCAGGGCCAAGCCCAGGGCTGGTTTAACACCCACAGCCACTCACAGCAGCATGGGCTGCAACTGGCTGGAGAACCAGCAGCTGGGCCCCAGGAACAGGATCAAGCTCTCCAGTTTGTCTGGGACAATAAAATTGAGAGTATTTTATCATCTTCCTGTCACTCCACTCATGAGCAAACATGTGATTAAGAATTTATCTCTACTTTCAGATTTAACATCAGTACCAGCAGAAATATAACGTGTCATCAAATAGGAGCAGATCCAATACCAAAATACACCATTCTTAGGAATTTGCCATCTTTCAGTATTTTAAAAACATGTTCTCCTTATGGGTTAATATATCATTGAGGAGATCTAACAGAAGATGCAGCTACTGCTCAAAAAATGCCAATTTTAACAATTTAGACAACAGCAACCACAGAGTTCTTCCTTACACCTGTTTATGACATGCTGCAGGGAACAGTTCCTTCTCAGAAACAACATTATTGTTTTGTCCCTTTCAGTTGTTTTTCTGCCACTGGCTGATTCAGTATCTTCCCACTTTAAAACTCATTTCCAGGAAAGACAATTATAGATAAAGCACTCACATGTTCTTTTTATGAAGCCTTAGTTCCACCATAGTTATCTGACTTCAGGATTATGTCACCACCTGTGCATCATCCATTCAACAGTGACTTGATCTCATTAACCAAACATTTCAAAATAGTTGATCTTGCTATTGAACACTTGTGCATAAAAAAGCACCATCAATAACACAAGACACCCAGTTTAATCCAAGTCAGCACCAAATTTAAGACATGAGCACAATTTTTTAATCTCTTGGTTATACTTGAGATAGCTGGGCTTTTGCTGAATACAGAAACCCAAATCATGTTAAACTCAAGACCAATTCCAGGAATATCCTGACATTTCTGGATACCAATCTAATGCATGTTTGCATTGCAGACCAAGTATGTCCCATGCTGCATCTTCCTTTTGCTTGGTTTCACCACCTCCAGGATAACCCAGTGCTAACACACTGTCAATTCAATGGGCTCAATAAACTTTGTTTCCACTGGATGCACAAGTATCTTAAGAACAGCTGAATCTGCAAGCAGGTGTGGTGAAATAAGAGAAGGCAAAATAGTGCAAGATGCAGAAGCCGTGACACAATGAATGGTTGAGTGAACTGCAGACAGTGAGGGAAGAACTGGTGGCATTTTAGTACAACCACTGTGACAGATCCTCAAATAAAGCATGGCAGAGACATTCAAACTGGCACGTAAGTCACTGGAGAAATCCCCACCACCTTGACCGAGAGCTGCTTCAAGTATCAGGAAGTATTTGGGCCTGGAATGATGAACTGGAGCTTGACTCACTTCCAGATCAATGAATAAGCAGCTGCCAAGTCAAGGCAACTGCCAGGGCACTCCTTGTGATCACCATAACATGTTTTCATAGAACCCAGGAT
>VYZS01054683.1:2083-12241 GCA_013400695.1 Neodrepanis coruscans
GAAACACGTTTGGAATTGCAGATGGTGCAGGGGCATAGAAGAACCTTCTTGGTCACCTGGGCATACTGCTGGTTCTTCACCAAGCAGCTTTCTATACACTCATCCTCCAGCCTGTATCACTGCATGGGGTTGTTGTGACTCAAGTGCAGGATCTGATCCTTGACCTTGTTGAACCTCATACCATTGGCCTGCGTGCAGCAATCCAGCTTGCCCAGATCCCTTTGCAGAGTGTTCTTGCCCTCCAGCAGAATTAACACTTCCATAAAGTTTCACCTCTCCCTGGTTAGTTTTCTTCTTCATCACCTGTGCAACTGTGGCTGTCATGTGGCACCCCTAAATAGCTTAGACCCACTTACACTGCACTCTGTTCAAGTGTCCAAGTGTTCAAGTGCTTTCAAAATCCGCTGCTCTGCACTGATGTGACTGGGAACACACTTTGGAAGAGCAAGAGCAAGAGAAGTCCATCTCCTGAAAACTAGACTGATTGTCTTCCATAAGAAGGAAACCCAAAACTCTCTTTCAGCGCCTGAATTCCAAACTTTCTTTCATCACAGTCCATCATCCCCATGGCCACTGTGAGGCATAAAAGCCTTAATTTAACTCTTGCACCATGCAAACAGTAGACACTAATGAAAAAATAGCTAACAGATTTTTTAACTCTTTTAAGAACTCATTTTAAGATTTCACATCTCAACAGAAAAAGCAGTGAAAGTGTGGTTCACACCGTCTTGAGGGGACAAATGAGCTTAGAGAACTTGGCAGCCAACGAGCAGAAGATGGGGAGTTACCAGGCAGGACAGCTTAATGCCAAGAGCAAGCACAGAGCTGATGTGCCACCAGCTTCATCTGAATATTCAGGAAAGTAAGTTAAATGGTGACACCTTGTCCTGGCACATGTCCTATCCTCTGCTGTAAAACAAACCCTGGCACACAGCACATGTCGTGTCACTTGCCTTTTTTCTTTCAGAGGAAAAGTGAAAAAATTCTGCACACTTGTGAGACATCTGCACTTAAAGCCACAATAGCAGAATATGTAGATGGCTCTGCCCTTCAAAAAAATAAATCCTAGGGCATATTTTCATGGAGTTTTTTGTGTTCTGCCCTTGCTAGACCATGGCGTCTTAAGACTACAGTCACACGGATTAAGGCAGAAGCATTGCACAGACTGAAGGTATCTGCCGTATTTGGTACAGATTTCTAAATTAAGATGAGTAAAAGCCAGTGGCAACTGAGATATCAGAGATTTAATAATGCTACTAAAATTGCATATGTGAGTTTCCTGGCTGTTCATGGCCTGGAGGAAATGCTCTCTAGGACTGGACTGGTGTGTGTGAATCACCAGTTCACACCTGTCAGAGAATTTGAAGGGAGGAACACTGTAAAAATGGGATGCATTTGGGAAGATGTGGGGCGAGGTGGGAGGCATCAAGAACAGATGGAGAAGGCTGGGCAGCACAGAGGGAGGATGGCAGAGGAGACAGACTCTTTTTCAAAAATAATTCTGAGGTACAAAACAACCTGGTTTGGGCAAAACAACCACTTTGTTCATGCAAAGTGAGGGCTGTCAGGAAGGTGGCAGCTTTAGGGGAGTTCACCCAGACCTAGGTCCCATTTCTCCCATCCACTATTTTCTCTTGCAGATCTGGGAAGTGCTTGGCATTGCTGTGTTGCCTCTCACTCAGCTCACCTGGGAGAAGCCCAGTCACTGAAACACCTCCTGCAAATCCTCCCTAACAGCCTCTGTGCCCACGCATGCCCCTCAGTGCACCTCATGCTGCCCAAGGCCTGTGTAGTGGCTTCATCCAGTGCAGGACAATCAGTCACTGAAACCTGCCAGCTCCACAGAAGCAGCTGCCAAGACAGTGTGGTCACCGCTAGCAAAGTAAATTGAACTCATGAGCAAAGAGTGTGTTTTCCAAGCAGGATATTTGGCACTTAGTGGTTTGCCTCTCATGTGACAGTATTGGTCATGGTAGCAGGGACTATGCGCTAGCAGTCTTAAAACACAACATTCATCTTGCAAGTTACAGATGAAACCAGAAAAGGTGGTCAGAAAGAAAGACCACTTAAAACTCAAAAAGGTCATGTCTCTGGCTTGTTGAAGAAGTGGGTTTTTCTATAGTGGTTGGTAATTATTCTTCTATGGAGTATAGATTTTGTGAAACATCATAAAATACTGTGTTCAGAAATTTATCCCTCTGGCTCTTTATCCATGCCAAATACAATCTGAGGAAGTGACCATTTTAATCCATTTAAGAGGGAATATCTCAGCAAACGTCTCTTGACAGCAGCTGACCTTAAAAGAATGCCTCACTCTCTGTGTTGTCATAGATCCTTGAACTTTTATAAAACATTTGTCACTTTGAACTGCCATACTGGGACAGGAGTTCGTAGCGTCCTCGGCATCCCCAAGACTTGCTCTCTAATTGCTTTCAACCTGAAATCTCGTCAGTTCAGAAGAATTCAGGTGAATGTTTTGCAGTATTTTCAAGTATTTGAGCTGACTTGGAGAAAGCAGAATCTTTTAATTCAACAGTAGACATTTCTCAATGGAAATAGAAGGGACTTACTTTTAAGGTAAACAAATAATTGTTTTAATATGGTTATTAATGAAAAGAAATTGCATTCAAGAGTTTGCATTATCAAATCGTTCTATCACATATGTAGCGAAAAGGGTTACAGAGCATAGTTCCGGGCTTGGACTGTGATAAGCATCATCCATATTCTCCCTCTATTACAGCTTTTAAAATGATCTGCAGACTTCACCTCAAGACAGCTTAAGATCAAGGGTCTCACAGAGCCAGGGATAAGCACCATGTTTTATCACTGCAAATTCCTTCCATCCCCTGCCTGACTCAAGTAGATGTAATCTAGACTAGAGGCCTAATGTTTATGTAGCTTTTAATATCTTTCTGACTATGTAAAGGGACCACAAGGGGCATAAGTATAATTTATGCATATTGTAATCTCACTTTTCATTGCCCCAGTAATGAAAGACTTGTTAATTATGAGACTCAGACTCAAAAAGTTCACATTAATTCATGCATTTATTGTTACTTCAAAGTGTAAAATGGCAGTTGTATAGTTGAAAATACCAGTGGCAGTATTGTAGCTTCACAAGACAAGATAAATAAAGCATCCAGTGTTCAGAAAATACCAGTCTCGGTGAATCTGCTGATCCACCATAACGTCTGTCAAACAAAGTCTTCTCAGAAAGAAAAGCATCTGTGTTTGAGACTTCTCATACATCTGACAGCTTAGAAGGTGACTCACACACTGGGGGGACTGGTGTAGAGATAAGCTGGCCAACTTTGGTCAAAACTATCTCTGAGAGCAGAGACACGAATGGGAAGAAAGGAAAATGGCCCCATTGTTACAGTTGTGCCCAGCCTGGGGCCAAGGCAGCAGTAAGGCTACTGCCTCTTTCTTTGCTTCCCCCAAGAAAACCCGGGTTCCGTAATTTTGGAACAGCCAATGTCATTGGGCTGCGTGAATATCTAAGTCTACACAACCAAGGAATCAGTGGTGGGCAAAGGCAGGCATTGACCACTCATACCCCACAACTGCTCTATCAGTGGTATATCAGGGATCATGGCACTTGGTGATTCAGTGTCGGTAGAGTTAGTGTGTGTTTGCATTTGCTCTACCCTAGCCTGTGTTACCTGAAGCAGAGAGGAGGAGGTCCGTGATGAAAGGACACCCAAGTGGTCAGCCCAGGGTGAGGGTGCTTTCTGAGGTCTGATACTGCTCGCCTTAGAGCATCCATCTCGCTCTCCTTAATCCTCTGCGCAAAAAATGTTCACAATTAAAAAGCAGTTCTTAAAGGCATGCAAGCTAACTATGCTGCAGTAGCAACACATAGATAACATTTATTTATCTTCTTAATCTTACATTAATCCAGGAATGTGTGTTTACATTTAGGATTTCTGAGTATCATGCTTCTCATGTGTGCCTGATTTTTAATGATACTCTGAATAATTCATTCTAAAAGCCTCTTTATTTTCTTCTCTCTAGTTTAATTAACCTCTCGGTGCAGTCAGTGGGATTTTACCATAAAAGCATTATGCATTTTGCATTAGTGTGTAACTCATGCTGGAAGAATCTAAGTCCAGCCACTAAAGAGTTAGTAGCAGGTTCTGACTTAATGCCATTTTATTATGGGTGATGAATAATAACAGATCATTTTCTTTATATGCCGGAGTGCTGCCTTAGGTTACCAAGGAAGGAATACTTATCCTGTGCAGCACTTTGGCATGTCTGCCACCTTACACAGAGGCAAGGGTGTATCCTGCATTAGTTTTTGATGGAGTTCTCCCTACTCTTTCTAAAAGGCTGAAGAAGGCTCCCAAATCTATGCTGATCCTCTGCCAAAGCTTCAGGTGATAAATGTTATGCGTGATGTAATTACAGTGTCAGGAGGCTCTTGACTGATATGTGCTTTTGGGTTCCCAGGTAGTACCATTTTGAGTTCTTACCACCCTGTCCAAAGACTTGAGCTTCATCAGCAGAAAAGTGTATTTATCCTATGTGCTGTATGTTGGCAGTGATTTTCAACAAGTGTGTGAGCTAAAGCTCCTTGTTCAAGGAGCTAGACCACTTTCTGTAATGAGAAATCTCTTTTACTTTGCAAATAGAAGTTGCTGTAATGTGGTGGTGGACATGAACGCCCATGTATGAGGTATCTTCTTATTTCCAAAATGTCTTCTGTTCTCACTGCCCTGTGGCTTCCTGCAAACTCACCTGTCTAATTTCACGAAGTTTGGGGATATTATTTTTTTTCTCACAGATATAAAGAAATGGTGATACAACAGCAAATAAAGAAGTTAAAAAAATTGTCCCCAGATCTGTCATCTGGTTGGGAACACCAAAGTGAATCATTGCTTGCTCACCCTATCATGGTACTTTAACTGCAAAAGCAGGTTTTCTGCAAAGTGTTCCCTGTGCTCATAAATGCTCTTAGCAGGTACAGGAGCAGCTCTTGTCTGCAGCTACTTCGTGAAGAGAAGACCCTCATGATGCCCTTTATCCCATCTCTGGGCAAGTTTCTTTATCTCTTTCTTGGGAGAGAGTAGTACTTAACCAAGTCATGCTTGGGTACCTTTAGTGCAATATATTCATGGTGGATCAACTGAGCATCACTGTGGTCCTGTGGTGAGGGATGACACAGGAGTATGCTGGACCAGAACCCAGAAGATGTGCAAGAAGCCACAACAGCAAGAATTTGTGTTTTTCCCTTGGCTTGTGAAAGATAGCCCATTATTAGATAAAAGATTAGAGAATGAGCCCTTAAATAGGCAAATGATTAAGCCCCTGCTGGTTTGACCTGGACTAATTAATGCTCAGACTTTGCCTGGGAAAAGTGACATTGGATTTAAATCAGCTGTGTACCGTTTCAGGAAACAGGCTGTTTCGTGTTGCTTTATTCTGCCCCTAACTATTGTCAGAGTTCAGATTGTCAAAATATGCAGTGGCAGTTATTCGCTGTTAATTATTTGATCCTTTCTTAAGATCCTCTTATGCAACTTCTTCGTTATGCAACTAAACAGCAGCAGGTTGCCACACACCCGGCAGGGTACAAGGAAGCCGGCCGTACCTTAGATAAGCAGTGGGGGTTGGCGCAGCAGCCAGGGCTGGGGGCCGGTGGCCAGGGGCGGTGGGTCTAGGTGAGGGGGGCATGAGGAGGGCAGCACTTCCTGTGCACAAGCCACACCAGAGCTTTGGCTTCCTGAGCATCTGTGGCTCACGAGACAGGCAGGCCTCATGGCTTTCCCAGTAAGAGACTTTTGCTTCCTTTCCACCCAGACAGAAATATAATAAACCACCTATGTTTTGCAATGGGGCTAAACTGAAACTGTCCAGGTCAGTGGGTTTCTCTTCTTTCTCTCTCCTTGTGTACGTATGTGTGTGTGCGCGCACAAATACACTCGAAAGAGTTCAGTGTAGTAGTGGTTTTCTCAGTGGGAGCATGTAATTTAAAGAAGAGACAGTCCAGTTTCTACATTGTTTTTCTGAGTTTGAAATCTTTTATAAGTCTCTTTACCAGACTTTTGAGACCTTTATTTTTTCTTCAGCTCAAGCTTTAACCAGAGGAACAACTGCTGCCTTCATGAGAGAAGCATGACTCTAAATTATTTTGGTCCCAAGGGTTTATGGAGACATTTCAGCGTTTTGCATCATGGCTTTTTCTGAGTATGGATGAGAACCCAATGCTTTTGAAGTCTTTGGTACTGCAGACTGCAATATGTCCCACATAACAACAAGGGCTCAGAAAGAGACAGAAATGACACCCCAGTGGCTGCACTCTCTATGATTTCAGGGAGTTCAGAGAAGGGGTCACAAAAGCTGTAGCTGGCTGGCTTTTGCAGCTTGGGTTCTCAACACAGGGCTCTTTCAACTTGCCTTTGGAAGGAACCTGAAGTGATACCCCAGCTGGAGATAGGGAAAGGCTCACTCCTTTCTATCACTTGCTTGCTCCTGCCATGTAAATCTTGGTTTGCAGCTTATTTGAGAAGTTTGAGGGATAGGTTTTATCTGTGAAACCCAAAGTGTTGTGGTTTCCGGGCACCAGCACCTGCCTTAATCCTCATAGGAGATGGTGGCCAGCCCAGGCACTCCTGGTGGGAACCATGTTTTGTTGGGAAGGAGCCAGCAAGTGGCATCTTTAATAGTCTCTGGGACTTGCTTGTCATGCTGATCTGCCCCAGCCTGAGTTTTTGTCTCTTAGCCCCTGCCTTTCTCAGAGAAGAGGAGAGTCTAGTGGGCAGGGGGGATGTTTTTAGCCATGGGCATTTGTCCATGTGTATAATGCCAGGGTTTACTTTATTAGGTTACCTACATGCTTAAAAAGACAATTTTTAGATATATTTTAGTACTTACGTAAATGCTTACAGCTCCTAAGATTTCTCCAAAGTCTAACTTTGCATTGTATATGAAGGCTATGATACAGTTCCACAGAAGAGAATATACTCATGAAGATCTTATGATAAGACGTCTCTAGGTGTGTCTCTTAAATAATTTTTGGTAAAGCCTTTTATACTAATGCATATTAGCTCAAAGAACTAGTGTCCTTCATCTGGAGTTTCAAAATTAAGAAAGTATTCAAACATTATTTGCCTCTGTGTGTTTCAGAATGGTCCTGAGAGACAGTTCTCTGAGAGAAGAAACCAGAAGTTTGTGTTTTTAATATTTTAAGCAACTTTAAAATTTAAGGAAGTGCAAAATTTAAAGATAAACCCATTGACTCAGACCCATTAACAGCAGAACTGTGTATAGGAACTATATATTTCTCTAATTTTATTTTTTTCCTGTGTAGTCAAGTAAATATCATGTTGCCGTAGAATTAGAATTTTATACCAAAAGTATTGCTTAAATTCCAGCCAATCTAGGTTGCTTGTTCTTGTTTGTTCCAAACCTTCATTCTCAGCCCAGAAAGCCAGATTTCTGTGTCCTAGTAGATTATTATTGTTGTTAATATTGTCAAAATTATTTACACTGAATGAGAATGTATAGGAAATGCAAATAGCCTGCAGGCTTTACAGACTGCTATGGAGGAAATTCAATGTACAGTCTGTCTGTCCAGCTGTAACTTGTTATGTGTTAAAACCTTTATATGCTAAACGTATGGTATACAGGTTAAGTCTGCTCATGCTATGGATAGTAATCTTTGAAGGCGTGACTTTAAAATGTTCCTTTCCTTGGAAGACTTACAATGTGCAGCAGCACTTTTTAAACTAATGGTCACTGCTGGTCTTTACCAGCAAATGACCTGGTGAGGGGGACTGGCTTAAGCAGTGCATTAGGATGGCTTACATGCTTCAGGGAAAAGCCTATAGACCCAGCAAGGACTGTTTTATAAAAAAAAAACTCAAAAGCTGAGCACAGCTGTTTGTGTGAATTTTCAAAGGAAAAAAGACTCTCGGAAAATTCCATTCCTGACAAGTTTTCCTCACCAATGCATTTGTGCCACCATAAACACGGATGTGTTGTGTATTCAGAGGCTTTTCAGATCATCCCAACATGAATCTGCTTACTGAATTTTCTAGCTGTGGATCAGCTTTCCAAACTCTAACTACCCCAAGTGTCTCTTTATGAGATAATGTTGCAATGTTACAAGAAATGTCATCTAAAGAGAATAACGTAGTCCTCCACCATAAATTATGATAATTAGTCTTCTGGAAAGCAGAATTACCAAGGGCAAAGCATCACCTCTCTGCATCTGTCAAACCAGGGTAATACCTACATCACAAGGGTGCATTTAGGATTAATTACCCCTCCTCATGCCAAGGATTAATTTATCCCATGGCATTTGGTACTGCCATACATTAATGGCAATTTGTATAACTAATTATTGTGATGCCTGTCTGCGAATGTTTTCATACGTGCACACAAACATACATACACACTCTACACCAACTTCCTTGGCACTAGTAGAACTTCTGATCATATCTTTTCCATCTAGGTCTTCCTCATGTTTTCTTTATCTTTCTTTAAAACAATCTTAAATGATGAGTCCTCAAGCAGTCTGGTCTGTTTGTCCATAAGGCACAAGTACTTCCTGATGACACTTTAGGACACACTTTCAACCACCTTTAGAAAAAGAAGCAGAGTAGGACCCAGAAAGATCGGAGACACCAGTCTGTGAAGCTTTCTTTTAGCCTGCCCCATTAGGTTGTGGTGTGAAGCTCAAAGACAAGACTGTATTGCTTGATTGTATCAAAGCTAAGGTAACACTCACTTTCCAATACTTACTTGGAAAACTAATTTCCATTTCCAGAAGTCACTTACAAGCTGTCTGAAACATTAATGTTTAAAAGATTCCCCTCCCATCTTCAGCAGTATAAATGCCAGCTTTGTAAGCTTGAGTGATTCATCCCATCACAGGATGACATCTAAGACAGGTGAAACAGTCTCTCTGTTGGCAGCAGAAATAAACTGGGGTAGGAGCTTGGCTAGGATGCCTAACATTCACACAGCCAAAATTAACTGATATTAATCCTGCTTTAAAGTGCTTTTGAAGACGGGAATTAGTTTGTAAAGTCAGTGCAGCCCAGAACATCAAAGGTCAGTGAGCACCTACCTCATTTGGGCTCTTTTCCCAGCTCTGAAAATGTTCTCTCTGCATCACATGAAACTCTGGTGCTCAGTGAAAAATGCTTGCCTGGTTGTATAGCTGAACTTGTGAATACAATGTCCTGTATATAGCACAGCACACTAGACTGTTTGCATTCATTAAACCCTTTTCCACTGGAAAATTGGCTCTGGCTTTGGATATGCATGACACATAGGAAGGATGTCTGTAATCACTTACACAAATGTCCATATCCTTCTCTTCTTCCTGCTCCCTCCTTACTGTCTCTCATGCTCAACCAAACTGCATCTTAAACTGAGAAATTACAATCCATGAAGTATTTTCAGTTAGAATTACGTCTGGGTCTTGAGTATCATAAAAGCCAGAAAAACTGCATTTACTGAAACCTTTTCCCCTGAAAATGTATTAATAATGTATAATCATACTTTGTAGATAATGCAGTATCATACTTTGTAGATAATGCAGTAATTGCTTTCTTTATTATGCAGCCAAAATAATCATTCTCAGAGGTGCTTGATTTTTGCCTGGTGACTGCATTTTGTAACATTTTCAGAGCAACAGATACCCAGCTATTTGTTCTACTTCAAAAAAACAGCCCTAAACAGAGAGTGAATTGCTGTAAACCTTCCACAGACATCTAATTTTACTTTAAAAATATATGCGGTCTAAATGGCCTTATACTCAGGAGGGGGAAATCCAACACACAAAGCCCATGTTCAAAGCACTCAGCCCACTACAATTAACACCACACCCTGCTAAACAGATGAATTATGCACCCAGAGAATATGCATATACACAGACACACATGCAAAAATGTGCTGTCTTTCAAATCTGTTTTTTAATTGTTGATTCTGCTTCTATGCCCTGACACGACAGTATTGTATGTATCTTTTTTTAAGTATGTGACTATTTCATTAAATAAATAAAGGCAAATAAGTAAATAGATATATAAACAAAAGCAATTGAGTACATGTAAATAAATAAATAACTAAATAAAAATTAATAAATAAAAGTTGTGATCTTGGGAAGGCTGAAATGTATTTGAAAACCTGTTTGAGTAATGATTTGCA
>VYZS01054690.1:0-13079 GCA_013400695.1 Neodrepanis coruscans
GCGCCGCGCTGGGACTCTGCATCAGGTCGGAGCTGCACCCCCAGCAGCAGGTCCCGCTGGCACGCAGCGCGCCCGCCGTCCGTACCGTGCCGCCGGGGGGGGGAAAAAGGGCCACCGAAACCCACGCGGGTGTGGGGCTGGGCGGCCCCAGAGCGGGAGCAGCCGCTGGGGCCGCCAGTGCAAGGCGAAGTCGCCGTACCAAGGCTCGACCGTTTTTACTTTCGGTTTTTTAACCCCACGACAATACCCAATGATAGCTGGGTCTGGGATTGTTTGGGATTTTTTCCCTCTCCCCAATAAGGACATTTATTCAGTATTCTGAAAACAGTATTAAAACCCCCAAAATTCTAAGAACTGTTCTAAAACCAGTTCTAAAAACAGTATAAAGGTTAAATTGATCATGGTGAATATGCATATACCAGTTTGTCTTCACTGATTAGATTTTGAATAATATCTTCCACTCAAACCAGTAAAACTCTAGTTTAGACCAAACCTTGTGTAAGAAAGAGGGTTTTGGTGCTTAAATAAAAAGCTTGAAGAGAGGAACTTACACAAAAAAACTGATGCATTTTTAAATCCTTCCTCGCCCCAGAAAATAAAAAAAGGAGAGTGTCTCATGATTGCCTCTCAAATGTTTCTACTGCTTAGTTGTAAGTGTTCAAGAGTGTAACATCTGATTAACTTTGGATGGATTTTTGTGGAGGATAAAAGGTAAATGTATTTGTAAATACAAAGAGAAATGAGTTAATTAGCACAATACAACCTTTATCACAGCACTAAATCTAGGGGACTCATTATCACTGGATGAACCTCCTTGAAGAGAATCCTGCCACAACCCTCCCCCACCCTTACACTGGTCTGTAGAAATGTGCTGCTTTGATGTGTTCCCTGAACAAAGAGAAAGGCCCTGATGTCAGAGGGTGAAACACAAGGAGTGATGATCTGTGGTGGAAGGAAGGAAATGAGTTGGCACATCATGACCCATTGAAGCCACTAGGAATTCAGGTGAGGAAAATTGAAATTACCCTAAGAGGGATTTGATGAGAGCTGGAGAATTAAGAGTAAACCAAATAGATCTCTAATGGTCACAAATAGCACCCTCCTTAGTTTTATTTGCCTCCCTGTGGCACACACGCAGCAGCACAGGGCCCTGTGGCCATCATGCTCACTTTGTGAACTGCTTTGCAGTGTGGCCAAGTCTATCTGAAGAGGAGTTTTGTCCTCATGTTCTCATTCCTTGCCTGCTCTGACCCCTCAGTGACCCAAACCAACAGAAAAAATACTGTTTTGTTGGATTTCTTTTCAGTCAATTTAGCTGAAAACTAACTGGAGCAGGAGTGACACAGCCAGCAGCACCTTGACCCAGCTGTACTGCAACATCACCGCACTGGGTGGGAAATCCAGCTTTGCTGGCCATGCCTAAATAAGACATTCTTCCTGAGAAGCTGGGTGAGGCAGGCAGACCACACTTCATTACAGAGCTGACAAAAGAAAGCTGTAATTACATGAGCATGAGATCTGTTACCTGACTGTTGTTGCAAGGTGAATCTAAGGTGTCATGCGGAGAGAGGCAGTCCATTAATTTTCCATTCCGCCGGCAGCCCAGGTGCACCAGGTCTTGGCAGTGAGCATGGCAGGTGTACTTGCAATCTTAAAAAAACCCACACACAGACACCAACAAAACAAACAAACAAACAAACAAAAAAATAGAAATAGTGTTTAGAAATGAGGATGCTGCAGGCAGAACCTAGGAGTGAGACACATCCTCATTTGCTACGTGACCTCAGAGAAACTACCATCTCTGGACTGAATTTCCCCGTCCAAACATAAAGATAATAATAGCTACATACTTCTGGAGATGTAAATTCACCAGAGTGAAGGTGACAGTGCAGCATACCTCCCAGTGTCACACTGACAGGGCTGCAGTGAAGCAGTTCTTTAGTTAGATCAGGGCTGCCTCAGTGAGATGATTTTGCAAAAGGTCTGGGCCACAAACTAGGTATTGGCTTTTGTAGTGTAAGCACAAAAGGGGCCATTCTCAGAAGTGACAACATTTTTTGATTTACAGATAAAAAATTCTACACACTAAGAGTTAGTGCTACATGGTTTTATGTGTTTTAAGCTCTAGGTTCTCTCGAGAACATGCACATGAATACTGAAAACAGAATGAATGGCTTATCTGAAGCCTAATTAAGCAGATAAATCAGAAAGTTGCCGTCAGTAACAATTCAGAAATTTCACTTGCTGGCTAGCAAAGTCAACTGAGGTGGCTATTAGAAAAAATATAAATTCATAAATTTATAAATTCATTATAACAGGGCCAGATGACCCCATCTCTAGTAAGAAATCAGGTGATTCATATGCCCTTTATTCGCAAAGAGAGAATCGCTTTAAGAGTATTTGCAAAAACAACCTGTATTTGGTATGCAGCCTTGTTGTTTTTGCTCATTTTCTATGTGAACTGGACAGAGTTCATGATGCCACTTTTGTCTAGCACTGAATGTCACTTCCTATTTTTAAGTTTTAAATTGCTTATAATTTTGCCAAAGAGCGGCCACTTGTACTTCAAGTTTCCATGCTGGGGAACATCATATTGTTTGTTTTAGAACACTTCAGCTAAAACAATTCAGCCATTTCCAAGAATAACTTTTGGAAGGAGTGCTTTCTTTCACTTTCTCTAACTAAACTACACTTAAAAATGATGGGGGTTTTTGTTACAAAACCTTACACTTCCCAGATTTATAGTAAAAGATAAATTCTGGATGGGCTTTTTGTTCCCTTTCAGCCTCTCAAAAGGCTCAGTTTCCCTCATGTTTGATTAATTTCCCATTACAGTTCTTGAAAAATAAATTCTTGAACATTCCCATTTCCAATCCATTTCCGTCAGTCATGTTACAGGGCAAGACAGCAAAGCGTTCCCTGAAATGCTGTTTCTCTTGGCTGTACCAGCAGATCATCCAAAAGTAAAAATTATAATGTGGATAAAGGTGTAAACACACAATCACATTTTTGTGCCTGGTACAGAATTTATGCTACACTTGCATTAAGGTAAGATTAAAGCTATTTTATTTGGCACAAAGTCAACCAGTCAAAACTTTTTCAATACCGGTGACCCAGTAGAGTGAGTCAATCCTGGATCAGAACTCTGAGGCACATAACTGGTATGTTTCTGATCTTAAAACAGACTGACTGTATCACAATAATATCACTGTATCTCAGGTCACACTCCTCTTGAGGCATCAGCAAATAGCTTTCAGCTAATTATGGAGTACAAAGGACCCTGTTGCAAATCAAAACATTGAAAAAAGGCTCAAACTCTCTAAAACCATCACTGTATTTAATGCAGAATTTGAAAAACATGAAGCAAAACAGACAGAAGACTACAGAGGGAAAAAGTATGGTTAAGGCAGCTGCATGGTTCCCAGGAGGAATGATAGCTGTGCCTGCACCCTTGTGTGATGTTGGCAAGTCATGTCAGGCTTGCTTCAGTTGCTGCCCAGTTTCTCCTGAGTTCCACATTTGAATTACTTTATCCAATTTGCAGGAAACATGGTGCATTCACAATTGCAACTGAAGACAGAGGAAGTGTGCTTTTCATCCAAATTAAGTTTTTCCAGGGCTCTGTTTTATGCTTATGTAGTTGGGATTATTTTTCAGATGACTCATGCATCTCATGGAGTTCTCGAGAAGACAAAACACTCATGTTTGTGGAGCCTTTGAGAAGAGAATGATTTTGTATTTGGGAAGGGATCCCATAAGATGAAGTTTAAAATCTTCTCTCTTACCCAACAGGAATAAATAAAATCTAGAACCATTGTTCATTGTGTGAGAGAACAGGGCAGCCCCATGGGAAACGAAAATGGGAGCACTTAATTAAAAATATAAATAATATACCAATATAAGTAATGCATAAGAAAGAGAATGTCAAATGAAAGGGATTTTTGAATTTCTTTTTTTTTTCTTAATTTCTGAGTTCTTTACTTTGCAAGTTTAGATACCTTCTTCTGTAGAAAAAATGCTTATGACATCACACTGTATGTCTACCTTTGTGTTCTGAGACAGCTGACTGTTTCAACTACAAATGGCCTAAAAGGTAATTAAGTTCATGTAAGATTTATGAAGATTACCTCCTGGCTAAGGGAGTGATACCTAAACTAATACCCATACTTAAGACAAAGATGGCGAAATTCAGCTATTACACCATTGTCTGGCAATGTCTGGACAAACAGCTACTGCACATTACCTCTGTGGTTATGGGGAATGGGACACAAATCTGTAGGACAACAGGCTTCACTAATCCCCCAACTTTCTATGATTATGCAAACATTTACACTGAGCATGAACCAATTCTAAAGATGCATATTCATAAATAATATTAGGAAAAAAACTGTTAGCTAAACAGTGTTCTGAAACAGGATTACTTATTAAGTTAGGATGCATTAACTCTCAATGATATTTTGTTTGTCATTTATACTCATTTTAATTTGTGAGTCCATAATGTCATTTGTAAGACAAGCTCATAATTTCCACCTGGCTGTTGTAGGCATAATTGCATCTCTAAAACTTTCCATCATAAGCTAAGTTTTTACATACTGATTATAAGTTCAAGAAGATTAGAAAAAGCATGAAATTGTTCCAGAAGAGTAATAATTAAAATCTTTTTTCATATGTGTTTTAGCTTTAAATACATTATTTTATCCAAATTATGGCATACAATGTTTCACAAAGGTCCAGGCAGCATCGAATTAAAAAAAAATATCTCTCTCTGGTAAACCTTTACTGGAACATTCCCAAAATTTCCATGAGTTCAAAAAGTAGCTATTATTCTGGAAAGACTCTTTTGGTCATCAGATTGTGGAAAGCAATCAGAACCAGGTGCTCTTTCCTGATGTGATCTGAAATTAATTCTGTTCTTTGAAATCAAAGATTTGGGGGCTTTAACTGGGCACAGTTGATAAAAGCATTCACTGACACCTAGAAAGACTGTCATGTACACTGCATATATTTATAAAAGGGATGCATCAATGCACATTGAATAGGCACAATTGTCCTGAGTCATTAGGAAATGCAAAGCTAGTATCTGTTTATTTAACATAATCTTTATGTTGTATAAGTTGCATTGTCAACTACTGAGACATAATAAAGAACCTTATTATTTACTATTCTATTGAAACAATGGCTTGAGTAATAGAAAAAAAATTAGTACATTTTAAAATTGCATGAAATTAAGACTATATTCCTTCACAAGGATGAACTGTAAGACTTGAACACATTCATTTTTTCGTCAATAAACCCTACATTACGTCTGGGTTTTCTTCTCCTGAAATGTAATTTTGCATGATAACTTGTAAATATCTGTTCCCATAACCAATTTGCTCCAGGGCAGTGCAGCAGAAAGCAAGTAAGGGAACAGGCAGGCAATCCAAGAGATGCTTCAATATCAGACCCTAGCAACAGAGCATTACTAAATCAGGCAGAGGCAGGCAGAGGCTCAGTAGCAAAGTCTATCCTGCTGTGGTCTTCAGTGCATGGGAAATGTGTGTTCATTTCTGTGATGGCCCAGACAAATTTAACTTCCAAATGTATATGCAAAATGTGTGTTGTGCCTGAGCACATGTGAAGTTCAAAGTCCAATTTGTATTACTTTTGCATTATTTATCCATCACATTAAGACTGAAAAAGTCATTAGAAAGTGTGAGGAAGGTATACAACTTGGTCCTGCTACCAAGTTAGGAAGTTAGCAAGTAAAATCATCTTTGTGGGAGAGACTTTGGGTTGGTTCCCCACCAATTAGATGAAAGATTACTGCTGTCCTTGCTCTACAGAAAGTATGCCTGTAAAGCTTCTCAGAAAGAACATTCAAACTATGTAAGGTTCTTAACATTTTGATTTTTAATCCATTTTCTACCAGCAGCTCGCAAAAGAAAGAAAAAGAGAGTTCAGCAACGTTTCTCCTGCATGGCAGAATCAAACTGTATTAACTTTTACAATACACTGATACCAGCAAGTCACAGTTTAAGTTTATGCTTAATATGAATTCTGGTGTTCTCCTTTTTGCTGATGGTCAGATGTCTACATTCTAGTTTGATGCTACAGTTGCTACAAAGATATTTTTTAAAAGTTTCACTTAGTGGGAGCAATGGGGAGCAATGAAATGAGAAACCTATTTGAATAAACAGCCTTCAGGAAGGTTTAGCACAGCTGCTACAGAGTGGAGATCTGCTATAACACTGCTTTAATCTCTATGGATTTTCCTTTATTTCTGATTATTTATTTATATATTGGTCACACTTAACTTCAGCATGAGGTTAAAATAAAGATTGTTGTAACCACATTTCTCAATTATTTTTAAGGGATCACTACTATTATAGGCTTTCCCAGCTCCTTATGACCATCCTTTCCCCTGAGGGATCTCTGTGTGTATTTTGTGCTCTTTGTGGAGCTACATAAGTCTTAGATAAGACTGCAGTCCAGCAAAGCCCGCATTTTCCGAAGCCCTGTAAAGATGTGTCTATCCACAAGCACCATTTTGCCACTTATTTCTTCTGCTGTTTCTCTGCAGATTCTGCTTTTAGAAGGTGCACTGGTTATTCACAGCCGCAGGTCATAGAGAGGATTCTCTATCACTTTTCCAAACAGAGAAAGACCATAGAACTGGCTTAAGTTTCTTCCTAGGGAAATTCTCCAAGAAGCCTGAACTTTAACTGTGACCCTATGTATAAGTCCCATTCAGGATCAGGAATTCTGGCCTGGGAACAGAATCAGGTCCTGGCTCTATTAGGCAATACTCATGGTGATTGAGATAGAGTGCATAAGGTACAGGCCTGAAAAATCATGAGTTTGTGTAGTTGGACCTCGGCAGAAGGCAATCTCTAATTGAACAGTCCAGGATCCAACCCAAATATGCCAAGTGTCTTACCAAGCTAGAGTTTGGGTACCCCACAAAAAATGCTTTATTACTCACCTGTTTAAGAATCAGAATTTTTTTTAACAGTTTATCTATCATCTAGGCAGGCAATAACCTGACTTTGTGACATCCAAAGAACATTATATTTGCAAAGCCCAAGGGAGCAATCAACCTTTTGGTGAGAAGATTAGGAAACTCTGCCCTGAATGAATTACAGACCAAGAACTCCAAGAGAGGCCCAAAGGAGGAGGTATAAAAATCAGCAACCTGCATCTCAGCCTGGGGCTGTCTAATGTCCCTGCTGCCTGGTAACAGAGGGACCATGTTATTGATATGCACCAGATAGCAAATAATTGGTTAATAAATAAATTTACCTTCCAAACTGCAAAACAGGGTGAAATGACAGGTATTTTAGATTAAACAGCTTAAACTGGATTTTTTTTTCAGTCTGTGCCTTTCGTACCTCTAGTAAACCTCTACAATCTTGTAGTCTATTTTTGAGCTTTTAAATACTTCTTTTTTAATATGAGCTTATCTTAACCTGGTTTGTGCCGGAAGGTTTACTAGATAGCTGGTAAACAGCAGGACATATGCATTCTATGTCATAGTCATCCTTAGCTGGGTGAAGGGTGGGGGGTGGGGGAGGGGGGCAGCCTGGCCAGGACTGGCACGCCAAGGCTGGTATCAGCCTTTCCGAAGAGTGGAAGGAGACACTGCCACCTAGCTGCACACTGAAGAACTGGGATGTAGGTGTTTCCATGGATGAAACATTTCCGAGACCACTCTTAGCCAGATAGCTTGCTGGCAGCTGCCACAGAGAAGGTTCCTGACCACTGAGGGAGGATTGTTCACTCTTGATGCCAGTGACTGTAAAAACCATCTGTGAGGAGGGGTCAGCTACTAAATAATATTAAATATTAATAGCTATTCAGCTCTTAAAATCTACCGTAGTTCTTAGATGCTAAGCACCTTGCCCTAAGTGATACAGGAATATAAATCCCATTTATTTACTCTGGAGCATTAAAGAATTAAAATCAATTTAATCTGTTGGTAAAGCTCATTTGTATTTTTATCAACATGACAACAATCAAGTCTTCTCCCTCCTTCCAATGCTTGCCAACAGGATCCAGCTAAGACTTGTCGGAGAAGACTTGCATTAACCTGGGATTCTACACAACCAGCCTATAAACAGGCTGTTGCTCCTGCGTACTACTACACCTCTTTTGCCTAGATAATAGTCTGTGTAGTCCTGCTTACAGTCACCACTCCCACAGAAACAGAACACTCAGTGTTTACCAGACCACCCTGAAAGAATCACAAAATCTGTTAGCAAACAAGGCTGAGAACATTTACTTCATCCAATCAAGGTAAGTGTTAAAACAAAAATTTACCACAGTTTAAGACCCTTTAAAGAGAAAAGCACAAGACAAGAAAATACAAGCTAAGGTTATATTTACTTCTTACAATCTCCTTTATATGTTTCAGCATAACAGCTAGCTGAGAGCTGAAACATATCACCTCCTATACCTGTCCCAGGGCTGTCATGACTTTAGGAGCTCTTGGATATGCCCGTTTCTGCGAGGGATACTGAGGAGTACAGGGCTGAGCTCTCCCTCCCCAGACTGAAAGGCCTTCTCCCTGTAATAGCTCCTCTGTACATACCTGGACACAAGAACACCATGCAGTAATGCCAGCATGGGAGGGAGAGGAGAACCTCATTTCTCTTTAGGTCCTCTTGATATACACACATCTGTGGCATTCTGTAGTTTTTTAACTTCCAGGCTACAACTTAAGAAACAACCTTGTTGGGCTAATAAGATTCCCTCTGCTCTGACCATGGAGACTAAACATAAAATGATGAAACCGGAAAAAGGGGGTTTCAATCAAGCAAGCTTTTCCTCCCATGTACATGGCTAGTTTTCTGAGATCCCCTTCCAGGGACACTGTCACTGTGACAAAAAACTTAAGGTTTAGTGGATTTTTTAAACATCCTGTAGCACTGCAATTCCTATTGTTTTCCAGAGCTCCACACATTAAAATGGTGAGACCTGGTAAGATTTAACCTGCTAATAAACTCGAAGACTGACAAATAATACGCAAACCTTGCAGGAATGGTGAAGGAAACAACTAAGTTCTCAGTTCCTGTTGGCACCTTTCCAGAGAGGAGACCCCAGAGAGAAAACTTAACAGCCAGCAGACATAGTCTACGGCTCCTACTTCTCCATGTCAGATAGAGGTAAGGAGGCCAAATTCCTGTGTACAGTAACTTTAAACAAGGAATTAGAGACAAAATTTAGCAGATGACTTGGGTCATCATCTTATCTATCCTTCCATGACAGACTTCCTAGGGTGCTTTTATACTGTAGACACATTAAACCATGCACCCATCACACACGGGTTCACAGGAGAAAATGCCAGCAAAAATCTGATGGATCTGGAGACTGACAGGTTTTGTTGACCATAAGGTACCACAAAGGAACTGTATTTCTCTTTCAGTTCAAGAGCAAAATGATTGTATTTCTGGTAGAGAAAACAAACCTTATTCTCCATTTCCAATGTTAAACTGCAGTGAAGTAAAGATGCACATGAAAGTGCCCTGTAGATAAAATCCTAGATTTGACCTGCCCTGGAAATCAACTTACAATAATTTATTTACATTTGATCTCCTACGTAACTAGTAATTCTTCTTTTTAAGCTTCCTTGTGTAAGATTGCATAGTTGTTAGGTATCTCTACAAATCATGAAGCACGACAGGGGAAGAGCAAAAGGCTGAGCCTCCCACCTGATGCAGCCCCCAGAGTCAGACTGGAAGCAGGCAGAGGGATAGATAACAGCAGCTCCCCAATGAGTCCTGTCTGCTTCTTTACATCTCTTCCCAGCTACTCCCATTGTCCAGACAGCCAGAAGGGTGCCTTGGTATTGCACTGAGCTGCACTTGCAACTTGCACTTGAACTTGCACTTGCAACAGCCATGTGGCAGCAGAGTGGCTACTATGGCCCCTTTCTTCTGACAATCCTGTCCACAGGCACTTGAATCCCAACTACCAACCAGATCCACCAGACTCAATAGCTCAAAAGCAGCCCAGATCGTCTTTAAATTAAATTAAGTTTTCATGTGGAAACCACAAAATGCAGCAGCCTAGAGTACATTCTGAATTCCTGACTTCTGAGGGAACAGAGCCTGAATGAGGATGGGGATATGGGTAAACACAGATTCTCACACCTGGTTTTCCTTTTGTGGCATCTTCATAAAATGCATTTGAAATACACCTTTGACAGAATAAAAGACATCAGATTTTACATTCAATAAACCCTTGGAACACACTTCTGCATATACTTCCGCACTGCAAATGTGATGGAAAGTAACAGAAGAATTTCTGTTTAAGCAGTCAAAAATTGGTCCGAAGTATATATGCAGTTCCACTTTGTGACATCTTGGGACTTCCACTTGCTCTGACTGTTATCCTCTTTCCAACGTTAAAAACCTAAACAAACGTGTAGAAAATTTCTTCCACATAAAAAACCAAAGTCAGCTCTCTTTTGTATGCAAATCCAATAAAAATACTGCTTTTTGAAAGTGTTTACTCTAGTGCCCTCTGTTGCTGCATTCCTAAAATAACCAGCATAAAAGATACTCACAAATCAGCACTTTGTTTTGTTTTTCCTTTGTGAGAAACTTCACCAAAAAGTAAGAACTGGAAAGAAAAGTATATTTTAGGTCTGTCTGTCTGTGCTGCTGAGGATACTCCCAGAAATGCAAGTCCCTGACCAGACCTTAGTTATCAGACTCCCTCTTCTTGCTGGAATTAATAGCAAACAAGAGGTACCACTTCCAGTCCACAGAGAAGATGGATCACAGAAAAGCAGTCCTGAGAATTCAGAAGAGATCTGATTTCCCTGCTTTAACTGGCCAGAGTGCTGGGAGTTCATTCTGAATTGCCACTGAAGGATCAATGATCACTCCATTAAAGAAGTTAAACCCAGCAACTATATCCTAGCAGGATAGAAGCCAGACCTTTAACTGACAGATCACACAACATTTAAAAGCTTGAACTTCCTGCCAAACAAAACATGTAATCTGTTACGTTTAAATGTGAAATGAGAAAAAAGATTAATCAAACCCATCAAACTAAATGAAGCTTAATACAAAAACATGCACATCACCACTAATGCTGCGTATAGCTCAATTCTAAGCATGCTTTTGCAAGCTGCATCCAAGCTTGGTCTCTGTTTACATATCAGTCTCTAATGTTACATTATCTCTTTAAAGCAGGTAATTCCACACTACTAATTTATTAATGTTACTCCTCATAAATGACCAATATGTAGCTTTTATTTCAGTTGTGATAGGTCATTTTGCCCATCGGACCTTGAGGCAGCTATACTGGAGAACTGCTTAGTTTAATGCAAAACAGTTGGTCATCTACGTTTCTTCCTCTCATCTTTCTACTAGTTCCCAGAGCACCAAAAGGAGGCAATGGAGAGAAATAGCATCTTCCAACCTCTGCTGCTTGACATTGGCAAAGGAAACAAGAAAGGAAGCAGCACAAAAACCAGAAAGTAAAATTATATCTTCTGATATACTTAGGAAGACTAAACCCACAAAAGATATGAGGGGTAGTAGCAATTCCTGGTGATACTGACATCTCTCATGTGTTACAGACATTCATTTTGGTAACCCTTATCCAAGCAGTGATTGGTTAGGTGAAATTCAATCTCTGAACAGACTATTTTTGTTACATTTATCACAGGCTTATGAAAATCTTAATAATTCTCCAGGAACAAATCAGGATTTTCCCCAGGGGTGAAGATTAGGCAAAGGGATTCATCTTATCTCCTTTAAAACTGGTAGAGCCAAAGAAAGAGAAATTTACTGGGAAGGCGCAGTCATCCTTTCTAATTATTTGAGAAATGGAATAAAACAACACATGATGCAATTTGCAAAAGCCATATGACTGCAATAGTTGTGAATGAAAACCACTATAGAGAAAAACATGCCATGAACTATTTGGACACTAACAAAATGCATCTTCCTTGGAAAAAAGTCAGACTCACAAATAACAAAAAACCTAAACAGTTATTTAATGTGTGGAGAGTTACACAGAAATCAACAATAGTGAGAGAGGCTTTTATATTCCCAGCCTTTATCAGTATTGCACTGGAAAAACACAAGAACAGATGGACTGAGTTAGACCAAAGAACTGTCTAGGGTAGTGGCCTGTCTTGGGAAGAGCCTGCCAGAAGATGCTTAGAGAAAACATACATGGACAAAAAAAGTGACTTTTGGGTGACATTTCTCCCTTATGCCTTTCTATTCTCTGGCAATCTACAACTTAAAACAAGTGAACTAGAGGCTGTATCTGCATCTTTTTAAATATATCTTGATGGCTCTTTCCTCCATGAATTTATCTAATCCCTGCATAGACAAATTCAAGTCTTCTAGTCTCCTAAACGTCCTGTGTCAGTCAGTTGCACTACTGAATTTATGTACAGTGTATGTATTTGAAAGAGCTTCTTCCTTGGCCATTTCATGATATGGCCCTAACTTTTACACTATGCAAAACAGTAAATAACTCTGCTATCTGCAATTCTCCACACTGCTCTTATTAATGCAAAAGCATATTCTTTTGAAGCTGCCCCTTACCACGTGGAGAAGCCCTGGTCTGTAGGAGTTTACTAGCCTCTTTCATAATTCAGAATCTTCAAATGCTACTATATACCCTTTTTAAGAGTGTGGGATGATAAAACTGCTTCATTTGACATGCAGGCACAGCACAGCACAGTTTTCTGGAGTTTCACTTTATTTCTTGAAGACTGAGATCAGTCTCTTCAGATAGCTGTCCACATGATTAATTCTGTTTTGTGAGTAATAAAAGTTGAATTGGAAGCCACTGCCGTGTATGTGCAGTCAGCATATTCTTAATATGGTTTAGGTCATATTTATCCACATGCAGATATGTTTTACTGCCCAGTCAAGCAGTATGATGTGTTTCTTCTACGGCATTCTACAATTAACTTTGAGCAAACCTGGTGACCTGGCAACATGGACATCCCACACCCATTTTCTTTTTAATTTTGTAAATAAATGCTTTGTTATTACAGATGCGGGCACAGCTTCCTTTCTAACTAGGTAAGTGCACTTGTAAGCAAATCATACAAGGAAAATTATATA
>VYZS01054690.1:18424-33833 GCA_013400695.1 Neodrepanis coruscans
AGCGAGAGGTTAATCAAAACTCTAGCTTCATCACGTAAAGTTTTGTACTGACTTCAATGAGCTGGGATTTCTCCCCGAATATTTGAAATCTGTGGTCTCGTTCACATGGGAAAAAGTCACACGTCATTTAGACATGCGGCCCAACAATGTTTCTGTGACAGATTTCAGAGGGTACAATTTGTCCTTCCCTTTTCAAGGATCACAAATCTGTCATCTGAAGTACCACACTAGATTGCTCAACTGTGGAACTGACCCAAACTCCACCCCATACAAATAAAAAATTCCTATTAATGTTGAAATACTTTCAGAATTGACAGGTTCACCATTTTGGCCCAAGGAATCGCTATAAAAATAAAACTGATCTTGTACCATTAGTCCCTTAAGAAGAACAGAAAGAACTTAGCTTCCTATGCTATGGCAGTGCATGTTGTTCCAATCCCCTGGCAATATGCCTTAGCCACAGCCTTAACAGACCATGCTAAAGGGACAAAACAGTATTTGGGCCTTAAGGGTGTTCATGGGAATGTTAATCTGAAAGATGTAAACACTTCTCTGCCAGGACTGGACAAGGAGCAGAGCACTGAGTTGCTGGTTGCTGACTGGTGAGCTGAGCAATGCTGTATTGCAGCTGATAAAGTGGAAGCAAAGGCCAGTGCATCACTGAGTATAAGCCCTCTCTAAGCTGCCCATCACCTTGTGTGAACACTGGTACAATTAATTAAGGTCTTTAGTCAGTTCACTCTTTGCATAGCCTTCTAGATCAATTAACAGCTCAAGGCAATTCCAAATAATTTTCAGGGAGCTTTCCAAGTCGTATGAGAGCTCCTATATACATACCTAAGGGAATAAAAAAGTCTACAAAAATAAGACACCAAATATTGCTGACATGCATAAGAATAACTTACACAGCAGCAAGAGAATTCTTCATCTGAACAAGCCTGATGAACCTTCTATGTTTTTTCCAGAATACTTTTATCGTTTTACGATTTTGTCTAATGAACCTCAAAGAATGGCAAAATGCAAACACTGGCCTGGAAAAGTTAACCAGTTGAATGGAAGTAAATATTTTTTTCCTCTTTGAATTTTTTTTCTTAGCAGGAAAAGAAGAAATACAGTAGCAGACTTACCAGCAGATTTCCAGAGAAGTTTTACTGTCCTCCTCCTTGAACTGCTCAATGATTTAGGAAACCAGTAAAAAACCCGTGCTAACCTCCTGATGGTTTTGCTCAAGTCATTTCTTATTGCCATGGCTCAAAGGGCTCCACAGCTACACCAGGAACAACGGGCACATGTATCCAGTTGAAGAGGAAAGCCCATGAATGCCCACAGAGCAGAATGCACTAGCTCTGAGCTCAGCGTCAGCCAGCACGTCTCAGGACCACCTGTTAGTCCTAAATCCCCTCCCTCTCCGTCACTCCACTTAGAGTTCTCCAGACCTCCCTCTTTATTATAAGAAGCAGCTATATTAATAGATGCTCTGGCTATAGAAAGACCAGTGCTTCAGAGTCTTAACCTTTTACTGTGTTTCCGATGATGTTAGAACGTATTTTTCACACAAATGCTTTGAAGAGCTCCTTTGTTCAGCTCTAGCTATCTTTTCTAGGCTGTAAACAAGTAAACACCAGAACTGATAGGGACAAGTCCTCTTTCAAAATCTCTTGATTTAAAGCATCAGGATTTTCTCTAGAGAGAGTGTTTCTCAAAGATCTTCTTCTGAAAGTTCTTAGCAATAAATTTAAGAGAGATTTCTATAGAGAAACTACTTTACTCTAAATGGATTTTAAGGCAAACATAGAAGCCAAATCATTCATTGCCGAAGTTTACTTAAGGATTGACCATCTATCAACTTATCACAATCCAAACAAATTAACAGCATGTCAGTACATAGGCTACACATGAATCAAGCATGACACGTATTTAACTGCAAATCCAGAGATGCTATGAACTAATATATGCCCCCTGCAACATTTATCATGAATTCTAGCAGATGCTTTTTTAGCAGCAAGACTATGCAGTCATTTCCCAAGCTTGGTATGATTTCCTTCACTATGTTACAAGTTTCTCTTCAGCTTCTTATATTTGATTGATTTTTTTTTCTTCTGCTGGATCTGATTGGTAAAAACCCCTGAAAAATCAAGACTAAAGTAATTACAAAACAAAGGTCCTTTTGTATCAACCTTTAAACTACAGAAAGTAAGGGCTTTGTTACACCAGCTATGTTCACGGCACACAGTTAATAACTCTTCTAGAATTCACAATGTATTTTTCTACATTAAAATATGTGAAATATTTAACCCTATTTTGTACATCTGACTTTTTTAACATACTGCTGCGTCTAGGGAACAAGCTAGATAGATTGCATTTCCTATTGTCAATACATCTCTAAAAACAAATAAATACTTCTGTTTATGCTGTATCTGCCACAATTCTTCATCCAGTGTCAGTGGAGTAGCAGAAGGCAGAACTCAGGCCGTCAGACTTTGTCTCCTTTTTGAGCTCCACCCTGTCATACCAGAAGGAATTTAGTAGCAAAGTGACAGTTTTAGCACAAGTAGGAGGTCTGTCACCCAATTCAGAACAGACAAGGAGCACAGTTAAAGGCTCAAGAGCTAACTTGCTTCTCTCAGGAAATAGCATGGGTCTGAATGTCTAAGGGCATCTGCCAAATACCAGATCAAACAATGACTTGTTTTTTTCTTAAATTTATACATATACAATTTAATGAAAATTGGTACTACTATCAGTACTATTTCAGAAAAAAACCCTGTACTATTTCAGATCATATGTAAATATATAATATCTAGTTTTGCAATTTGATAAAGGTTCCATATAGATATAATGACCTTTAGCACAATATGATGGGAACAAGAATATTTTTTTGTGCTTAGCAGAAAATACAGATACAGTATTTTTGTTATACTAGTATTTTATGAGGCTTAAAAACATGTTGAGTGAAACATATCAGATTGTAACAATTTAAGAGGATAAATCGATGAGAATAACAAACTTGTGGAGGTTAATACCTTAGAGTGTTTAGTGCCTTACAGGAACAAAAAATAGGCAAAAGCATAAAACACTGTATATTATTTTAAAGAAAACAGAACTTACTCCATACAAAAAAGGTCAGTGGGATGAATCTGATAATTATGCTATGCAACAAACCTGCTAATACAGATGAAAATATAGACCTGAATTCAGGCTAAACAGAACAGCAGTGGTAGTTAGCTTTCCAATAATTTCCCAACTCCCCCATCACTTTATGTATTTGGCCCTAATTAGACCAAAATGTAGAGCTAATGAACAACAGCCTGTCCTCCACAGCTCGTGAGGGATCTGTGACGACAATGAGAGTTCCTCCCAACCTGAACTGTCAGTTTTAGAATATGAACCACTGTGCTCTGCACAGGAACAGTGCTGTCAGCCTGCATTAGCTGGCCTCAAGGAATACACATAGCTCCTCCTAAAACAACTCTGATTCCTCCCATTACACTGCTGCATAAAGTTAAGAACTCACTGTATTAAAAAGGTATTACACGGGGTTTACATGTGTACCTTTCAATCTACTCTTACAAAGAGACAGTGCATTGATATGTTTTCCAAGGAGGACAGAAGGACCTGAAATGCAAGCAGAGTCATGCTTTTGATCCCTGCCTCCCTTTAAGGAAAAAGTCATGTAAGGCTTTTTCCTGTAGCAGACTTCAACCCGCAGGTCATACTCTGCTCATCTAAGCAGTGTCTGGAGGAGGGGAGGGAATGACTACTGCACACATTGCCATCCCACCTGCCTGAAAAGGGAGGTGATCAGCTGTCCCGTCTGCTATGCAGGCAGCCTCTGACCTCCTACCTCCCTGCAACTGTGCAAAGGTCAGACCTCAGCAGGCCCCTGCAAAGGGCAGGAATGGCACATAAATCCATGTGTTTGGTTCCCGCGATGTGTGGCAAGTCACCACCTTGACAAGAGAGCTGGGCACACCACACCACTCTCAGCATCTGCCCCACAATCCACTTTCTAAAATTCATACCAGTTGGAAAGCAAAGGGGTGCTCATTAAACTTCCAGAGATTTAGACACATCTCTGTCTACCCCCACCTACAGAGCTCGACAGATCAGCTCTGAAGAGAGATGGATACACTGTGACCTGGTGGATGCCTTATTGCAGCCCTCCTATGCCCACTGACAGAGCTGAGAAAACTAAAAAAAAAAAACAAAACCAAAACCCCTTTATTGCTATGTAAAATACTCTTAAATGATGAACTATAAACAACCAGTGGTGTTTGATTAGGAATATTCTCTTGGAGTGTGCTGAGTTTAGTTTTAAAGCAAATCCTTTGCTGACAGGCATTTGTTAGAGCAACACAGCAGTGCTGAGACACCATAAAAACGAAGTCTGACAATGAGAACAGTCAGTGGTGCCAGATGTGGGGCAGATACAGAACTCTCTCTGCTCTAGGGCAGAAGAGCATTTTTCTTCAGTGAGGACTTAAGACCATTTCCACTTCCCCCCAGCTCTTAGGTAGCAAAAGGCTGGGATGAGCACAGGATTTAATTTGCTTTGACTTTGACTGGAACTTCCCCATTTAGTTTGGTTTCCAGAAAAAAGATCCCCTTTTCATAGTAGGACCTTTGTGTAAGACAAGCTAAACGTATTAAGGAATACCTGCTTATCTGCATTAGCAAATGTCTCTACTAAGTGGGCTCAAAATGAGTTTTTCCTTTCTTTGTAGACAATAACGTATTTGAAAAATGGGTGTCTTTCCAATCTGTCACAATGTAAGTATGTATCACTATGCTATATATCTTTCACACCAACAGGCAGAGTTCAGTGAGGAGAAGTGTTCACCAGCCAGCCTTCACAAGGGTATTTTCCATATCAATGGACCTTGAACTTCCAGAGAAAAAAGAAGAGACTTCTAGACCTTCATGAACTGTTACATTTCACTTTTTGCCTGACAGAGATCTGAAATGGACTAAAAGATTTTAGCAATGCAGAACTGGATTAGGCAGAGAAACATTGTATCTATGCACTGAACAGAATGGAACGTGTGAAACATACTTATCTAGAAATTATAAGGAAAGCAGCAGCCTTCCTTAAAATCTGTTCAGCTGTGTGTCAGAGTAAATTTTATCCAACTATCAAGAGAGAAGTCCTGCCTAACTGGTCCCTGAGCTTCAGCATTACTGTATTAGTCTGACACTATCAAGACACAGCACCATTAATTTAATATAAAAACATAATTTATAACATTATCATATGTGACAAAGCTATGCAGTTGCTAGGAAGCTTATAAAGAACACAACTATTAAAGGAAAAGAAACAAAAAACCACTGCATTTGACCTTAGTTCAGCAAAACTGACACAATACTTCCAATTTCCAGCTCAGCTGTTCATCCCTCCCTAATCCAAATAAGTAGCTGTATTTGTGAGCTTTCTAAAAAAACTTTTGGTTCTCAGCAGCTGCACACACACAAAAAGAAAGGACTAAAAATTAAACAGGGATTGGCAATCAGCAACTTCCAAAGTCTTGCCTCCCTTTTGAAAGGTGAAAATTGAAAAACTGTAGTACTCAAACTGATGTAAAACACATCTGTTATCAAATTTGATGATCTATTACTGACAAAAGAGCATGAGAAAACTGATGAAAACCTCACATAATGCACTATTGATGACAGTTATGCCAAGAGACAAAAATATCACAAAAAGATCACACAGCCCAAATCTTCCTGCACATCAAACTGAAGCACTTCCAGAACTGAACTGCTACAGAATCACAGAATCATAGAATGGTTGGGAGGGGCCTCAATGATCATCTAGCTGTGACCCCCCTTCCATGGGCAGGGACACCTTTTACTACACCAGGTTGCTTAAAGCTCTGTCCAGCCTAGCCTTGAACACTTCCAGGAATGAGGCATCCACAAATTCTCTGGGCAATCTGTTCCAGTGCCTCACCACTCTCACACTAAAGAATTTCTTTCTAATGGCTAAAATAAACTTGTCCTCTTTAAAGGCTTTAACACCATTTTAAAGCCCTTGTCCTGTTACTACATGTCCTTCTAGAAAGTCCCTCTCTACCTCTCTTGTAGTCCCCTTTTAGGTACTGGAAGGCTGCTCTAAGGTCTCCTTGGAGTCTTTTCCAGGCTTAACAACCCCAGCTCTCTCAACCTGTCTTCATAGGAGAGGTGCTCCAGTCCTCTGATAATCTTCATGGGTCTTCTCTGGATTCTCTCCAACAGTTTCACATTCTTCCTAAATTGCGGGCCCAAGAGCTGGATGCAGCAGCTCCAGGTGGGGTCTCATCAGAGTGGAGCAGAGGGGCAGAATCACCTCCCTTCACCTGCTGTCCATGATGCTTTGGATGCCGCCCAGCATGTGATTGCCTTTCTGTGCTGCACGGGCACATTGCTGGGTCACATCAAGGTTCTTGTCAACCAGCACCTCCTAGTCCTTCTCTTCAGGGCTCATCTTGATCCATTTTCTGTCCAGCTTGTGTTTGTGCTTGGGATTGCTAGAAATTCTCATCTGACAATTTTTTTCAGAAAAAAAAGTCTAGTCCAGACTTATTCCTATGATTATAATGATGTTTTAAGTAAAACAGAATGAAATTTGGACAAAACTCATCCAAATTACAGAGGAAGCAAATGAGCATTAATCGAGCATGGACAGTTTCAACCCTTTTCCTGGTCTCTCTGTAGAAGCAGGTAGTTGGGCTTTGTCAAGTTGAATACAGATGTCTATAGCTGAGCTGGTTTTCACAGCTCCCTTTACAGTCGGTAGAGAAACACCAGGCATACTTATTCCCATCCTGCAGCAAAGCTGTAAAATCCATGAGATGAACTGTGAAGAAGCCAGGATGTCACTGTAGAAAGCAGAACGGGGGCTGGGAGAGCTTTTCTCATCACTCACTCTGTACAGCAGCACAGAAAGGAAGGAAGCTGTGCCCTGACTCTTCTGTGGCAGAGCACATCTTAAATACAAAATCTTGTTTTTTTTCAGGTATGCTATCTCTGTTAGAGATGGGCGACAGAATGACTGAACCCAGAAAAGACAACCAACAACTGCAAGTCACATTTCAGAACTCTGACACAAATACACAGAAGCACTCTTCAAATGCAGTGGGATTTCAGTTCACTTTTTTTTTAGGCTTTAAATGCTGTCTGCTCAAAACAAAATATGTAACACAAGTTCAGCCTCTTAATCACATCTCAAGGTCCTCTGAGATGAATTACTTACTTCTTCTACAGGTGACCTATTTGAGAATAACTGGATTTTTTTGCCTTAGTAAGTAAGGCATAGGAAGGTTTCTTGTGAGCAGCAGCACTAAATGAAACTTATCTTGGATTCTGAGAAAGAAAATCACAGTGACAAAGCACATTTTTTTCACATCTGCTTAGCTCTTCTTTTGCTCTACAATATTACACTGTAACTAAATATTTTCATACATTGTTACCTGGAAAAGAATATCTGTTTGTGTATTTCAGCAATATTTCTGCTTGATTATTTTCAGTAACATCCATTGTACTGTACAGTTTTTACTTGTTTAATTTAGAATATTTCAGTCTATAAAATTTGTTGTAATTTGATTTACGTTCTTTTCCAGATGCTGGGAATATGCAAAGGCAGGCAGGACCAGCACAGTACTGTGATGGAGGCAACTATGTGAGAGCGGGCGTTGCTCTGCTGGCCCACCTGAGCATCAGGAAGATAATGCACTATCAATCGGAGACTGCTGCACATTTTTATTTTAAGGTAGTTTGGTTATGGGCTTATTGTATATCTGTAGGTTTGTGCATCAATATTAAAGTTGAATGTAACTTTCAAAAGCTAAATGTAGAGAATACTAGTGTGATGTGAAAATAACAGATGTGCTAATTTTAATTCTGTAGCAGATATTATACTAGTAGGAGAAAATTCAGGGAAATTACTAAGCAGTCTTTAGGAAAAACACTTTTGTACATAAACAATTACACTTTAGAGTACAGGAAAAATAAAACTCAAGGCTAAAACCAGAGACAAGATACTTGGTTGCCTTGTAACATAGTTTGACACATAGGATTTGACTTGGCGCATGACAGACCCACTTGCCTGTGGGCTTGGGGTGAAATTGTGCCAAAATTAGTAGACTTCTCAGAGAGAGTTCACATGGAAATATCATCAAGGGAAATCAGACTGATGAAGAGAAACAAAAATATGTGTTAAGGGTTGCTAAAATAATATGTTTGCTCATCCTAATCTGGTCTGCTTAAAACTTGATCATTTTTTTACAAGCAAGTTGTGACTACCCTTCTTTAGAGCTCTGCATATAGTATGAGTTTGCTGTTTACATTTGAGATTAACAAGGGTGCACATTATATACTTCTTCTCACTTAGAAGAGTAGAATGTTTCTTACTTTAGCTATGGCAGCTACTAGATAGTAGGTGAATATTTAGAACAGGATTATAAGTGAAAAATACACAAAAGAACTTCCATTGTAACCCTTCATATTTTCTTCTGAGTTCCTATACTCAGTCAGGCTATGGTACCCCAAGGTACTGTACACAATGAACTCTTCCTCTTTGAGCAAACTAAAAGAAGGCATTCATCAGTACTCAGTATAGCACAGAGAAAACAGGCGTGTCCAGCAACTCCTAAAGCCACCCTGCAAGCACACTGCTGACCTGCATTTAACTGTCTGAGTACAGAGATCCTTCCAAGCGGGCTGGAGGTTTCTGGTCAACACTAGTTAGCAACAGAAAGAAGAGGTGATCACAGTTCCCAGACAAGAGCTGAGCTCTAGTGCTGGCTTGGCCAGTGACCTCACCAGTAACCTTGAAAAAGTCACTTCATCTCTCTTTTCTCTCATCTGTCTCTGCTTTGCTCATAGCACTTCAGAATGAGGGCTGCTTCTTCCTATTCAAGCATACTCTGTATTAAGGACTTAGCATGGCCAGCTGAAATTGTTTTCAGTAAATGCAAAAAAAAAGAAAAACAGATTTCTTGAAAAACCCTTTAGCAATGAACGATATGAGCCATTTATTAAAAAAAAAAAAAGGTAAAATCTTCACTTTTACCTTTTTCTCCATTGTGTTAAAAGCAGAGATGTTAGCAATATGTATATAGCATGCAGGCACAACATAATTTAAAAGACACCTGTATCATGACCCAAACTCCTGCCAAGCAGTTCTAACCATCTGTTGAACTTCGAGCATGTTATGATTGTATTAAACAGGCATCAAGACACAGGAAGATTTTCAAACCTTTCACTTGACAAGGTCAAGCTTCTCCTTGAGTCCTCAAGGCTTTCTTAGCAAGTAGACCATCAGGAGTTATCACACTGGTGAGTAACGGCAACATTTTTATTACTAAGATCTTCTTTGCTTTTTTGAACAATCGTTGCTTTGATGTTTTATTACACATCTTGAATACATGCAAGGTTATGAATGCTGCCTGCAGAAACACCTGTTTTATCACTTTTTCATAAACAGACTACTTTCTACTCCTATATCATCTCTCAAACACCAGTTTGTTTGAAACCGAGCCTTGCAGCATCTGGCCTCCTTCCACCCTGCATGTGAAACAAAACACAGGGTATGTGCATGTCAAGGTGCCCTGGCCAGAGAGGGCTCCTGCCCACTCAAAAAAGCCTCTGCAGGATCTCCCCACAGAGCATCTCCAAAGACTGTGAGAAAGACAGGTGTGAAAAAAAAAGGCATTTTCAGACCCTTTCTATGTTGGCATCTGAATGTTACAGGATGATTTTGAAAATTTTTCTCTTTGCTGCTGTACAACCTGAAAACAAGTGCTTGCATTCTCTGTAGTCTCTTTAAGGTTGTATCTGAGACATCCAAACTCTAAAGAACACCATAATGGATAATAAACTATTCATTAGATGGTGAAAACAAGAACAAAGAAAGAGGTGCTCAAAAATGAGCAAAAGCTTCTACATGTGATGATGTATGGCTTAGGGATGGAAGATTGCAATCACACAGGAAAAAAAATGTCAGAAGCCTAGAAAACTGGACTCACAGTAAGTAAGGAACTCAGTGAGAAGTTACTGTTCTCTGCAAATGGAGGGGGAAAGGGCTCAGCTTCTCAGCAGTGGGAACCTCACTGCGGCTACAGAGACCACAGAAATGCCCCAGGAGGCAGCGAAGCACTGAGGAAGACAGCAGGCATTACTCTTGAAGAGCAAGCTCCACCAAAGCTGCTTCTTGTTTTCCATTTCCACACCTTTGCCTTCCTCTCTGTACCAGGTATGTTCCGGTGCCTGGTGCAGGGCACAGTGCCCACTGCAATGCACAGGGATTCATTTTTAGACTAGGTCCACCAGCTCTTCAAGCTCCAGCAAACACCCCATTGGAGCAACAGATCATCCACCCTCCCTGCTTCAAATTCAACAACAATGAAAATGAGGCTTTCTCTGATCTGAGCTCCACCAACACAACCCAAACTCTGCTGCCTCCTGCTGCTCCAGCCCCTAAAGGATTCTGAGAAAATGTGGTAATTTTGGATGTAAAAGACAATATATGGCATCATGGGAACTGCACATCAATTAACAACTCTCTGCAGAAAGAGTGGCTCCTACCACCATTACTTCTAATGTGACCCCCAGTCCTCACTCTACAGACAAAACTTTAAGAAGCTCTTTCAACCCCAAACAGTTTTGGTAATTCAAGTTGTA
This sequence comes from Neodrepanis coruscans, assembly GCA_013400695.1. Taxonomy (NCBI): domain Eukaryota; kingdom Metazoa; phylum Chordata; class Aves; order Passeriformes; family Philepittidae; genus Neodrepanis; species Neodrepanis coruscans. The sequence goes on from VYZS01054690.1 coordinate 29,081, forward strand.
TCTCTAGTAGTTTTAGCAGCTTAACTCCCTCATTACATGTAGTATGAACATACTCCTACTGCAGAGACAGTGGACAATGTCTATTCTCTTACCTAAAAACTATAAGAAGTATGTTACACAAATATGATGGTCAAAATAATATCCTTCTAAAGGAAAAAACCCACTTATCCCTGAGTCTGCTCCTTTCCTCCACACTTTACCCGTTGTAGGAGAATCTATTTCTTTGTCATTCCTGACAATTAGGAGGCATTTACATAATATATCCTATTTTTTTCCAAGGTTTTTGTTCTGGGCTTTGTTTTTACAGATATTTAACAATCCCTGTAGTAGGAGAGCTATACCACATAGTAAACCATAATGCCTCTGTTCTTCAACTGCACTAAAGCAGAAGTCAGCTACTGAATACTCAGAGCCAATCTAAAAACATGTTAGAAATTGAACAAGGCCCCCACCAAAATACCCATTTCAGCAGAGAAAAAGCAACCAGAAGGACCCGACAGGCCCTGACGCAGGTATACACTTCACAAGGTGAGGTCACTCAAAAAACAAAGTCTGAAAAATGGGTAAAAAAAAAAATGCAGAGAAGATTCAGTGAACAAAGCTGAAATGACTACCCAGTAGATTTGAGAGGAAGAGGACACTTGCAGTCTAATCTGCTCCTGTCCCAGAGGGCTCCTGCACCTCTGCAGAACATCTTGCAACTGGAGAGGCTTCTGTTCTGGGACAGTGGTGTGTCTGAGCATGGATCACATGACACCCAGGTAACATAACAGGTATGATGCTGCAGATACAGAACACTATAGGCAGGGAGAAAACAGGCTGGGGGACATCACTACCAACTACTATTTAAAGGATACCCACTGACTTGATGCTCATCAGTTGCACTTTTTATAAAGGACTCTACCAGAAATCTGACAGAAATGCTCTATTTTTATCATTAGCAGGTAACTTTTACAGGCCACTTAACAAATACTTGAGAGTCTCTGCTTCGCAAAGTCCTGGTCTTCTCACTCCTGCAGCCCCAACAACCTTGCCACACAAACCCAGTATGTACATCAATACACATTTTATTTCATGGGCAACATACAGTTGGTAAGAGTAATAAATAGCAGTTCATCAGTGCTTTTAATAAAATCCATGAATTCCAAAACATGTCCCATCATTAAATACAGGAAAAGAGCAACCTGGTTATCATGGTACATCTAAACACCATCTGCTTAAATATCTTCATGAAGTTTGAAAGGAAAGTCATGTAGGACCTATAATTCCTCTATATTCTCTTAAATGAAGAATAGAACTTCTGAAAACAACTAGCAATATTTCCATTTGGTTCAGTTAAAAAGTGTAAAATGCAAGGTAAAAGAAAAGTTACAGAAATAAACTAGCGAGTCCAGAGCAAGTAGTCCACAAAGTAATTTCTTTCATAATCCCACCACCTATGTATACCCAGTTTGTTGACCAAACTATGGGGAAAGTAAAACTTCAGAAACTGAATTCCAAAGCTTGGAAGTATAGACTTTCATCTAAAACCAGGAGAAATGCTTCATTTTTCAAATGCCAAATGACATGGCAAAATAATGCAACGATCCCAGGTCTACATAGTACTACACTACATAAGGCTATATACCACCAATAAGATGTAAGAAACTGAGAATTAATTAGCTTAAGAAAGAAGAACTTAGATTGAAAGAAAAACTGAATGCTGGAAAACAAAATCCCCTCTTTACTGTATGTCTTTCCGTTGTATAAACTGGAATAATCCTGACTGTTTCTGTTTCAAATGACTTTGTGCAGAGAAGTCAGGCCAGGCAATGGAATTCTGTATCTGCATCAAGTTTTTACCTCAAATAATACAGGTGAAAAGGTGAATAGCAGAGCAAGACTGGACTGCTAAACCAATTAAGACTCTCTCGAAAAGGATTCCAAAACAATGTCAAGAGGTCAGATACTACAAAGCACCCTTTTCAGAGGTATTTCATTACACTTGGCTTTCTTCCTGGGCTGGGGTCCAGAAATATCAGCACTGCTCTATTTTTTTTTTTTCAAGAAACAAGTTGCTTGGATAATGTGTACCTTGTGCGCTGAATTGAAACAGATAATCATTCATGTCCGTGACTTTTTTTTCTGTTCTGATCTTTCATCCCTGAATTAAAGTGTACGTTCACTTTTTAGCAGAAGCTTGAAAACAAACTTGTGAACTACAAACAAAAACTTCCCAAAGGCAGAAAGACCTTTTCCCAGTAGTTCTTTATTCACTCCAACAATCCCACCTCACTTTATGATGTGTACCAATGAGAGTACAAAAACCCAAAGATGACCACAGCCGCACTGAAGAATATGGTAAGAGCAAAGTCTAGCCTCTGCTGAAGCTCAGCTCAGTAATTTTTCCTATCACTGTGAGGAAAGAAAGACAGAGACACTCAAAGGAAATGCTCATTCCCATAAAGAAGCCACAGATCTTTTCTTTCAGAAAAAAGTCTGTATCTAAATACTTTAAAATTACTCCTTTGATGCACGCTTTGACTTCATCCATATCCCCAAGGAAATTTCTCATGCCTTTTAATTCTTGTCACCAAATACACCACCTCTGACTTTGATCATGTCTGATGACAATGATCTAGTGAGAATTGACTTCAAACAATACTCAAAAAGAGTAATTTAAATAGATACAATATCTATGTCTTTGTGACTCAGAATCACGACAATTTAGTACATACCTTCCTCTTTGTCAGCAGTGGGCCATCTGGAAGATGCTGTTGCATTTTGCTTTTTAAAAGACACAAAATGAACTTCCCTACCACTTGTGCCTCTGGAAAACACAGGGTTATTTGGGAACATTTCAGCACTGTGACACTTTGCCAGGCAGATTAAAACCTTCAAAAGGTACTTGCAGTTTTAACCTCCATAATCTCTGCTTCCCAAGGGATACCCAAAAGCGATCATGGCATTTTCACAGATGCTATCACAGAGGCCACAAATTCACCTGTAGTCCTGGATGTATCCGAATCGGCTTTCAAGGCTAGTTTAGACAAACTTTAAGTGTTGAACACAGCAGTGTCTGCCTGCTTCCCAAAGCAGGGGACATCTTTCTTTCCCGTGTTCTCTTACAAAAGAGTGTGTGACTACAGGTGCAGACTGACGTCTGCCCACAGAGTGGATTTCGCAGCTCTGAGCCAGGAGGGCAGCCAGTCACACGCTCCCTCAGGCCTCTGAGATGTCCTGACTTAGTCACTACTTTTGTTGCCCTCAGACAATTTTCCAGCCAGATCTGCTTATCAGTCTGGCCTGCTGGTTGTACCTGTAAACTGGACAAGAACAGGGGTTCTCACAGTAATCCTTGTGCACTTTAGCTAATGTTTCCCTTCACCTCCATAGCACTTTACAGCCTCTAAATATTATATTCATGCTGAATAAACACTGAATGTTTCCTCTGCTACTTTAAAACAGCAATTTAAGAGAGCAGCTCGGAATATTAAAAGGAGCCTCATAAAAAAGGAGCTTGTCATGGAGGAGAAGGCAAAAGCATTGTAAACTGTAATCACTCTGAGAAAATGTTGCTGGAAGATACATAATCCAGTGTGACACTTGAAGTCCTTGTCATGGAGTATTTGATCATAAAAGAAAAAATATTACTTCTAAGATCTATTTTCACACTGGTGCACTACACACCCTGTCAGAACAAACAGTGCACTAATGCAAATTATAAATAAAAAAAAAATTATTTTTGCAGCTGAAGTATTTCCATACTGAGAGTAAATGTAAAAATAGAGCTGCTGAAAATGAATGTAACAGTGAGAACATTGTATCATAACAGAAATTTTATATATCAACAGAGGACAGTATGAGTTTATTATATTTCTTTAAGACAGAAAAAAATAAAAGACTGACCTTTCTTTCCCACCTTGTGTTTCAAATATCAGCTGTTAAACAAAGAGTAAGATGTAATCAAAAGCAAACCATACACCTTAACATATCATTCCACTAGGGATAGCAATAGATTGTTCTAGAAAGTACAGCAGCACTGCAGCTGTAGGTGAGGAACAGCCAGTGAAGTGATCATGTCCAGAGTTCCACACTGTGATGACTCTTGGGCTGACCATGAAACCAAACGAGATGACCAAAGCCTTTTCAAATCAAAGGATGGCAAAAGAGGACTTTTCACCATCACTAGATTATGCATGTTCTCCTACTGTAAAGGCCGTGAGCCAGGAAGTGAACAAAATTACAGTATTTTAGAGCACAGCAGTGGTAATGAAAGCGCTGGAAAACAGAAAAGTTGCTTTCTACGTAGGAAAGGAAAACGCCTCTTCGACTACTATGAATCAGAGCCCAGAGAGCAAAAGGGCAAGTACGCGGTGTGTACATGGGATGTGTGACACTGTGAGACACAGCCTCCTCCTCCTACTCGAGGGACAGGGAGCAGAGCGCATGGTTTTATCAGGGGTGGGAGCACACACGAACCCTTCGGAGCAGCGCTACCCACACTTTGTAGCACGCGTTACCTTCTTGTCGGGTGGAGACGGACCACTTTTACCTGGATCACAGCGCATCCACCCCGGTGCCAGCCGTTGTCCCGGCCATACGGCTCCCGCTCAGAAGCCTTCGCGCTCCAGCGCTTCACATGGGGAAACCCAGGCTCCAGTCCGGGCCGGGCGAGGAACACGTTTCTTGACGCGGGTCGGGATATGCCCGACCTGGCCCCGCGTCCCTCGGTTTTTTGAACCCCGAGGTCTCCCGGCCCCCCCGCCCCGCC